>JAJEJH010000061.1:1303856-1399500 GCA_026122585.1 Anacardium occidentale
GTCATTTTAGAGTTAAAATTTATAAAAATATAAAATAATATTTAAATATATATTAAAATTTATAAAAAAATTTAAAAAATTTTAAAAAATATTTATTTTTCAAAAAATAAAACCAGCCACCGCCGCCGTGCCGGCGGCGGTGGCCGCAGTTAATAGAACCAGGTGGCCGTTCCGGCCACCTGGCTCCAAGGGAGGCCAGATCTGGCCTCCGGAATAGACGGAGGCGACCAGATCGGCCAGATCTGGCCGCCTCGATTTTTGGCGGAGGCGGCCAGATCTGGCCTCCTCCGACAAAAAAAAAGGCCGGAAACGGCTGGAGATGGCCAGCTTTGGCCCCAACGGCCGTTTCCGGCCAAGGTTTCTGGCGGAGGAGGCCAGATCTAGCCGCCTCCTCCAAAAGACAAGGCGGCCAGATCTGGCCTCCTCCATCGATTCTGGAGGCCAGATCTGGCCTCCCTTGGAACCAGGTGGTCGGAACGGCCACCTGGTGCCATTCGCTGCGGCCACCGCCGCCCGTGCGACGGCGGTGGTTGGTTTTACTTTTTTAAAATTAAAATTTTTTTATTATTTTATAAAATTTTTTAAATTTTTTTTATAATTTTAAATATATTTAAATATTATTTAAAATTTTTTTTATAATTTTTAATATATTTTTATTAATAAGGGCATTTTGATCATTTCATCTAATGGGTTAATGAAATTGGACGGAAAATTGGATGAAAGGTGGAACTTTGGGCTTTTAAACTTAAGCGGGTGGGAATTTGTCCCCGCCTCAAACTATGGGTGGGAAAATGTCCTTTGGCCTTATGTGATTATTTGGTATTATATCACCCTGAACAAATATAGAATGTCCATTAATCTCAATTGAGCTTCGATATTACCGAAGTATTAGATATCATACTAATGATTTAAATAATATATGATATATAAATTAACCACAACAAAGCTATACAGAATCAAGCAGGTTGAATTTCTTTCCTTTATTAAATTGAATGTATACCACATACTTATTTTGCTAGATTTTATCTCAAATTTAACTACCAACATTTTCTTCTCCCCGGTAATTAACAAATTATCAATTTTTTTTTTTAATCAATTACTTTAAATTTGCCCCAGACCACCTTGTTCCCTCGTACAATTATATGATGACCTAAACTGATCTCCTTTATCATAATACACGAAAAATATGTTCAATCAACTACACATGGAAACTTAAAACTAATCAATCATCCCTCCCTTTGACTTTGCCCAGTACAACATTAGGAGCTTTCCTGAGTTGAGGATAAAATCATGTGCAATTAATTGACTATAAAGAAACACATGATGAAACTTAAATTTCTCAAGTGAAGGTTCTTTCGATCCTCCCAGTTTATGGTAAATGTTACACATCACATAATATTCATTATAGTCCGAGATAAGAGTTACATATGGCATGATAATGAACGTTCAAGTAAATACAGGGAGCTAGGCTTAATGAGTGTTTCCTTCTTACATGCAGCAAAAATAAACGGGGAACAGAAGAAAATAACCTTTGGCACACTCAAATATCCGCCACAGAGGATGCAAATCCAATGTCAAAATCAAAGGCAATGCAAGTTAGCTCATTCTTGTTTCCATCTAACATTTTCATCTTCAGCGAGTATGAGCCCTACATAAACAATTACATCATGAAATTATTATAGGCAGATAGGTGCATGCTAACTAATTTTTCTTCTGTTTGCTTCGCAAAATCAACATTACCATGTTCTATCACATCTAAATCAATCAATTGGTCCCATATGGTTAAAGTGACAACTGAATAAAATGATGAAAAATGGCTAAATGTAACGAGGAAATATGGATAAGAAGACAACAAGAAAAAACAAGGCAAAAGTGGGATAAGAGTCTGTCAGTATCTATGGCAGGGAAAGAAGCACATGAGCAAGAGTGCAAGAGTACATGAGTAACGTCTCTTGGTGAGGTGGATTGATCTAAACATAAAGGGGAACAAAGTAGGCAAGTGGGAAGCATGGAAATTGGGGGAGTTGGGGACCAGGAGAGGTATATAAAAAGAATCCTACAGGGAAAGAAAAGAGTCGACGAAAGATAGAGAAGAAATTAGAGAGGGGGGCAAAAGCCTTTCGGGAATACTGGCACCCCTGTTACCAAACTATTTCTTCTATTCTGTCACTGTTCATTCTTCATTTCTGCCTCAATTGTAATGTATTGACTGGTGCTACTGGAATCCTAGAGGTATTTACACAAATATCCTACGTGTTTGTTTCATAAAGTCTCTTGGTTGTGTTGAATGGATCTATTGTAAATTGATTAAGTGTGTTGATTTGATTGCAGAGTTGAATTGAGTTAGCAGTTTCCTATCAAAATGGTATTAGAGCACATGATTATGAGGGTGAAAAGCGTAAATAGTATAAAGGATGATAGTGAAAGATGGAGGTTTGCTTGTCAACTGACACAATTGGAAATTCAAGTGGGGGAATGAAATTTATCTCTACTATGAATACGAGGAAGAATCAAACCATGATGGTAAACGCAAGTGATGGATTGTTCTTACGATGGTAGAAGATGATTGGGATGATGACAACATCCTAATCATATTCGACAAGGAAACAAAGAGGAAAGAAGTCAAGCTAGTTGATTCCGATGTCCTGGAGGGGAACCCAGTGTTTTTTGGGAACCAATGGGTGGAATCTGAAGATCAAAAGGGGGAAACAACAAATTTTTGATGACGTCTTCAACTTAACAGAAGTTCAAAATGATATGCCAACAAACTATGACAGAAAACTAGCCAATTCCATTCGAGAAATTGTTCATTCACCAGATTGACTGGCCTCGTTGGCATCAGAGTTGAAATAGAAAGGGATCTATGAAGACGACGTAAATAAGAAAGAACATTTCACATATGGGAGAAAGAAAAAAGTAGGCAGAAAAGAAGAAGAAGTGGAAAAGGTGAAGGAAAATCAAGTCTTGGAAGGCCAACCCGGCCTAAAATCATACATTTTAACTTCTAAACCCACCCATATAAATTCAACCCATTTTTCATTTCCAAACAACCACCCTACAAATCCAATCAGACCTTATCCAATCTCATGTTTCCAAAAATCCAATACTACTCCAGCCCAAACCAATTCCATATTTCAGGCCCACCTCAAACACAAGCCACATAAACCCCCTCCTTCATGTCCAAGTCCATTTCAACAAAATTCAATCACACACATTAAATCCAGCTAACCTACATATCTAGAAGGTGTGTATGGTCTTGTTTGGTATAATTTATGAATTTATTCAAACCAAACTGAAAAAAATGGTTTAAAAAATTTTAAACCAAACCAAACTGAAAATATACGGTTTGGTCCGATTTGGAAAACGGTTTGAATCTAATAAAATTTATTCATTTCAAAATATTTCATTCTTAATAAATAATAATTAAACTATAGTTATTTTTGACATGAAATAAACACAAAATGAATATGAAAAACATATACAATAAATATATAAAAAAATGACAAAATAAATATAAAAAACGAGTGGTTCACCTAATTGTTTATGAAAAATTATGTTCAATATAGTTTTACATATATTTATTAAAAAAAATACAATTTACGGTTTGGAAACCTCCTAAACAGTAATCCAAATCGTAAACTGTTTTTCTAAAATTTATCAACCCAAACTGAATTGTTTTATAAACCATACCAAATTGTAATTTTAGAATGGTTTGAACTAAATTACACACACCTCTATAAAACCCAATTAGCCACTATCCAAACCAAACCCACTATCCATACCCAAATCAGCCTAACCCAACCCACTCCCACCCATACCAATATAACAATCTCTCCAACCCTCCTAATTATAATAGAACCTAAACCTATTTGAACCTTGATCCAATCAAACCACCCTACTCTAACTACCACCTCAGTTCCTTCCCCGGAGACTTGGTTATTTGAGTCTCCTTCCCTGGTCTCAAAAACATACAATCACTTTGACTACCACCTCAGTTCCTCATTTTTTCAACCCATATTGTTTGTAAATACAACGAGTTCAATGCCCATGACCTTGATGTTGGCCATTGTTCTTCTTCTTCTTCTTCTTGTTTTGATTTCTTCTCAGATATGTTTGACCCCTTCTCTTCAAGAAGGAGCTTGAGCTTGACAGACCAAATGACAAGGAACCCATTGTTAATGGGAAGGGTTACACCAATGCTGGGATGCAAAAGAATACAAAAATGTATTGAATCTACGAATTGACATGGCAAGACTAGGAACCAATAATGTGAAGGTGTTAGTGGAATCAAGATTGCAAAATCCCAAATGGCAAATGTTACGGGTGAGGTTCTTGCTCAAAATTTCAATTGTGCATTCCAAGAAAACAATCTTCTTTAGGGAAAATGTACAAGTTTGTCCATTTTATTTGTTTTCATTCGAACATATTTGGATTCAATGCAATTACAATTGTAAGACAAGTAAAGACAACTAGGATCTATCGTAACACAACAAAAATTTATGCCAGGTTAGAAAGTACTTCTATGCATCATTTTTGTCACGGGATGAAGCATTCAGGCTCATTAATAATTTATGTTTACAACATGGTGATGGTTTGCATGCTCTAAACAGCAGGATTCATCATCTGAGACTATCAACCTAGAGAATGAGCCTATTGTAACTAAGAAGGTCGATAGCTCTATTTATAAAATTAATAAATAGAATTCATTTCAAAGGGATAAGAATGCTTCATATGATGCCAAACGAACATTTAATGTTGAAAACAATTAGTTAACAACACTTTAGGAAACACAAGATGACAATAGGACAAAATGTTGAGCAAGTTGTAAATGTTGACTCTTCATCTTCAACAAAGACTGTCTTGGTAGACAAGGAATTATGATGTTCCTAATATACCAGAAGTTTCCCCAAGGCTGTTGAAAAACAAAGTTTTTTTATGAAGGTTGTCCAAATGGTTGGTGAAAGCACAAAAGCTGTTGGTGATGGTGTAGGAAGGGGAAGCAATGGCTCTCTTGTAATAGATTCGATTTGGTGTTGCTCACCAATCTTTGTGCTTGTTTTAAAAGGAAGAAGCAAAAAGAGAGAGGAGGTAGGGATCCTTCCTTTGATTTTGGCAATCCTTTGTTGCTTTAGGATGCTTGCCTATTAGGTTACTTGAGAAGATCTACATTGTGTCCAAAAATCAGTCAAGTCATAATGATTTTAGTCAATTGCTGGCACAATACTCCAAACACCCTTACAATGAAGGAAAAAGAATTAAAGACTTTGATACTCAATGATCAGTAATGTCATCTTTAAAGAGGGCTAATTTTCGAGTGTTTTGATAAGGAATAAGTTTTTGTACCGGGATGAATGCTAATGAGATAAATGAAAGCTGGTGGAGTGAAACACATTTGTTGGTAGCCAACAAAGTTTGTGGTGTAAGAGACTACATCAATGAGTCCCAATTGCAAGCTTCCTGTTATTAGAGATCACCACCATGCCTTCTTTATTGATTTACAAAATGAGAAGTATGTTGTCACTAGGGAAGATCACTAGAATTACTCTTTTGCATCTTCAAGGCACCTAGGAAGACGTTTTTTTTTTTTTCCATAAGAAATCATGAAAAGACTTACTAAGTTTGGGATGTAAGGAAGTTGTCTGTGCCAATTGCAACTCTTAAAGGATGCCTAGGCCTATCTAGTCAAGTTGGGTTTTGAAGCAATCAATGAGTAGTTATTTAGTTTCTACCTTAAGGACAAGGTGGCTCTCCTTGGGCAGGGTAATATTAGCATCTAGAGTGCAAGGTAAGAAGAATATGAGCAAGAGTAGAGTAGTGTCTCTTGGAAAGGTGAATCAATCTAAGCATAAAGGGCATAAAAGGAGACACATGGGGAAGCATGGAAAATGGATGGAGCGGGGACTAGGAGAAGAATGTAAAAAGAATCTTGTGAGGAAAATTAAGAAGAAATTAGAAAGGGGGACAAAAGCCTTTAGGGGGGATATTGGCACCCTTGTTGCCAGACCATTTCCTTGATTTTTCACTGTTCATTCTTCATCTTTGCTTCTGTTCTAGTGTATTGAGTGGTGTAATTGGAATCTGTCAAAACAAATATTTAGAGTTTTTGTTTATAAAAATCTCTTAATTGTTTTGTGTGGATCTACTGTGAATTGATTGAGCGTGTTGATTTGATTGTGGAGTTGAAGTTTTCTATCAAAGTCTTATTAGTTGCATTAAAATCATTCAAGAATTTGGATATCAAACCCCTTATCTTTCCTTTTTCTTTCAAGAATATTTAGTAAAAGGCAAGAATATTTAGTTCCAAAGAAAATTACCCAACAGATTTGTGTGGGAACATTGATCAATGTAGCCACATTTTTGGACAAGAAATGTGTCCAAGCAAAAATATCTAATCAAGAATTATGGCCAAGGTGCAAACTTAGAAAAAGTAAACTTAAGCTGTAGCATTTACAAAGAAAGACCAGGCATAGACTGACAGATATTATAAAGTAATTTCTCATAATATAGGTGACAAGAGCAAGGTCAACAGAAACAAAAAACTGGGAGGACAAAATTATAGGAAGTCTTGCTTTAAATCTAACATGAGATCTTTTGGTTACAAGAGTAGACTTTCTATAGGAATTGAAGACTTGCAAGTCATTGTTCAGTTCCTATAAAAAGTCATTGGAAAAATTTAGCGGTGACATTCAGTTTTCTCAATAGAACTCAGATCTTAGTAATTGGAAAAATCCACAAGAAAATGGTCAGATTCAGTTTCTTTTCCTCTAAAATTTGAAAGCTATATTTTTTTTATTTTGAAGAAAGATTGTTTCCAAAATAAAAATTTAATCTGTAACAATATAGGATTCTGACTTACAGGTGGAGTAAACCCAGGTAAAACTTGTGAGTGAGCAACCACAAAATCGCCAATTGATACAGGGCAAGAAGTCTCATCGCAAAGATCATGAGTCTCACTGTGGATGTGCCATCCAAAGTATGAAACATCAATCACCAGTTTTCCTCCAGAGATTGCTTTATCTGTATAAGTATACAAGTCAGTCTTTGTGGCATAAAAAAATAATTTAAATTAAATTTAACAACTTGCTCTCATCAAAAGGCCCCAAAAATTTTGAATTAAAAAAAGAAAAAGCTACTAGTACCCTTTCTGTAATGCATGTATACACAGGAAATACATACAAACAATATCACTTAAAAAGAAACAAGCAAACATTTCTTGAGCCCCTGTTATGAATGCAAATCCTTCAAATGATGAAGACTCTAAAAAGCTGAGCGCAATGGTATCTATTCTCCATATCTGGAGAATGTGAGGCCCACATAAATCATAAAACCTGCTAAAACATATAATATGTGACAAAGTTGAAGCCATCACAAAATTATTTTCTTTGGCACTGCCATATATGTACTTCATTGCATACAAAGGTTATTTACTGTAACAAATATAAATGGGAATTATCACACCAAATAAACTTAAATATATTTTCCTCAACAGTCAACACCACAAGATGCATGGTAAAGCAATGTCACATATTTATATGTAACGAAGATGGTAAAAACATTAGTAGTCCAATCCTTAAACGAGCGAATAAGAAATCAATCAAAGAGAGAAAATAAAATTAGATAAAACCTGTGCTAGCCGTGATGCTGAAGGTAGCTGTCTTGCCTCTTGCCACTGGATCAGGAGATATCTCAACTCCTTTGACTTCTACACCATACTCAGCCTTCTTATCTACAATCACAAAGAAATTTTTAGTCATAAGCTCCAAATTAATTTTGCTGGCAACAAAAATAACAATTACAACAAACTATATCCCTAATTTTTGGGAGTGCTCATAGAAAAACTAACAAAAGAACCTTCGAAAAACACCTAAAAACACTTTTTAAAGGTGATTTAACCAAAAAAATTCAACACCAAACAAATAAAAACTTTTGTTGACAGCCAATTATATGGCTAAATAACATTAAAAAAACTAATATGCAAACCTGAAATATTTTCTATTTAAATTATACAATTCTAGTTTATTATTTTCACTAAAACTACATAATCTGGAATGGAATGCATATCCAGTCAAGCGCTTCTCAAACTTCAGTCAGTTAACTGATCCAGACGGTGCACTACTGCATTTGATTCAGAAATTTTACCTGTTTGATAGAAACAATAAAATTTGAAACGTAACCCAAATTTCACAATTCGAAAGCGATTCCAGTCTCTTCAAAATCAAACTTAAAAGCACTATATAAAATCATCATATATCTCCAAATAATCTAAACAAAGCAAAACAAAACGAGCACATAACTCAATCAAGTGCTCCTCAAAATATCATTTCTAAGTCCTCACCTTAACGAATTCTCCATTTAATCGGCAGTGAAGCAATTTCATTATTACATTCGACCAATAAACAAGTGAAATAGTAATTATAAACAAAATTTCACTTCATAAAGAGCATTCAACATCTCAAAGAACTTAAACAAAATACACAATCTCAGAAAATGAATTATAATCTAATTCAACAATTCCAATACTAAAACGAATTAAACAGCAAATAAAACAACAAATCATCAAATAAAATCAAACAGAAGTAATAGAAAAATACCGCAGTACTGAATGTCCTTCGCTTGAGTCAGACGAACAACCAAACAAAGGGACAGTACGATCATCACCTTGAACTTAATCATCGATTCCATGATCGATTCACAAAAGCCGCTCCGCTATAGGACTTTGATTGTACGATTTTTTTATCTCTCTTTCAATGTCAAAAAAAAGAGGGCGAGTGGAGTTTTCCAATGTACGGTGGTAAAACGAGGCTCGGGGATTCGCGTATGAAGTCGGAGTAACTACTGTGAAAACTGTATGCCATCTCACCGTTGATGTGACCCGCCGTATGAATCGAACCGCTGAGAATTAGTTAATTGTGAGATCGGATACAGACGATTCAATGCCTCCGTGACTAGTAGTTGGGTGGTGAAATGGTCAGCTGTTTATTACCAATCAAAGAAGTTTCCATGTATTTTTTATGCGAAATATTGGTAAAATGTTATGGTGCACTCACATCTATTTTTAATGCGTAAGCTCGTCCTTTCGAGGGTGAGTCACCATCAATGATCAAATAATTTTGTGATCTTACAATATTATGGAAGCAAACGATTGCAACATCATTAAGATGGGCCAATGGGTGTATTTTATTTTATTTTTTAAAATATATATTTATTAATAATGTGTTTTTGAGTTGGTGAACATAGATTTGGAAACAAGGAATTGTTTTTGTTTTGACCAGGCAATTATTATACTTGCGCCAACTTCATTGCTATTATATTTTAGCTGTCTGCAATCACATCATCATGTTACATGATTTCGAATTAATAGAAAGAAAAACAACCATTGGAGTGAGGATTCCTCTGTTGTACATGCATTTTTCATCTTGCATGGATCTTAAATAACAAAAATGGAAAGAAAAATAAAACCCTTTTGCTGGTTTTTTTCTGCAAGGGATTAAGTCTATTTTTGGGCTGTTTAGACGACTTGTGGAAGCCAAAATAGAATAACCCTTTTCAATTGTCTTGCTTAAATTGCATAATATCAAACATCCTAGAGAAATGTAGTAAATCTGAGCAGAAATCTCTCCCAATTATCAGCTAATTTCGCCTGCTTGCCGTCAACGGAACAACTTCAGCTAGAGGCGTCGACAATGGAGAAGTCCGGCAGACGGGACAAGTTGGGTGCAATCTCAACCATGGATCGACGCATTTGGCATGATATAGATGGTTGCAGTCGGGCAAAAGCCTAAGCATATCAGAGTTTTTGTAATCTGCTAAGCATATAGAGCAACAAATCGCGGTGGAATCTTTTTTCTGAAGCTTGGCTTCGGAATAAAGCAACTTTGGGTAACTCTTGATGGTGGCCTCATCGAGGCCTACATCGATGACAAAATTTGGAGGGTCATGATCCTGCCCCCGCTGCGGCTGCTGCTGCTCCCCTTGGCCATTATTTTGCTGAGCGCTGGTGCAAAAATAGGAAGCTAAAGTGATTGTCATGATGATTAGAAGAATTCCCACCGAAATTCCAATGCCATAACCAAAACCTCCTATATTGCTTGAAGCTAAGAATCCAGATGAGCCATTTGTGGTGTTCTCCATGACCTCCGTAAATAATGAAAACAATGTGAAATGTAATTAAAGGAAACAAAATCCAAAGTATGGTTTGGTCAGCCATGGAAATTAATTTAGAAGAAAGTTTTAATTGGGAATGTCAAGGCTCAAAAAGTCAACTATACACACGAAATATAGAAAGAGATGAGTGAGAGGCAGAGTGCTGATGAAGAAGACCTTTATGTATTGAAATGGTTAGACTTATTCGAAGTTTTTAAAAATGCTGGGTTTGGGCTGAGTTTCCATTAAAAATAAGTTTCAGAGCCTTCAAACAATTTGGTTTTTATATAAAAAAATTTAAAGTTGAAAAATTAAATAAAAATTTGAAATTAATACGTATCCTTTTCCGGGCGGCCGGCTGGCCCAATTTGGCCCATACCTATTTCAAATCAGATTCCAAGCAAGTTGCTTTTACACTGTAAAAACAATACCAATATCAAACGTTAGCCGAGTTATAGCTTCGGTTCGGCTTAACAACAACGACGACGGTAACAACAATGACGATCGAGACGATTCTCTTCCTTTTTCTTCTAACAACTTCATCTTTCCTCGTCGAATCCGGCGATACCAACCACGTTTACTCTCCATGCTCCGACACCACGGTTCAGATTGACGACGGCTTCACTTTCGGTATCGCCTTCGCTCAGAGAACAAGTTTCATCTACAACAACTCCCTTCAATTGTCTCCCTGCGACAGTAGACTCTCTCTCTCCTCCGCAAACTCGCAGATCGCCGTTTTCAGACCCAAAGTTGACGAGATCTCTCTCCTCACTATCAACACTTCTTCATTCTTTCCGGTTAGTTTCTTTCCTTTCTCTTCAAATATTCTTTGGCTACATTTACTGTTAGTTTAGTTTGAATTAGGAAGTTTTGTTGTGTTAGTTTCGGTTTTTGCTCATGTGGGTTTTTGTTAAAATAGGTTTTTGTTGCCGTTTGAAGCTAATTGCTTAGAGGGTCTTGTGATTGTTTTGTGGTTACTAATTACTGATTAGACTCTTTTTTTAATAGTTTAATTCGAAGTCGAAGCTTTTGTTTGGTTGAATTATGATTCTGGGTTTTCCCCTTTTTCGGGTTTTTGTTGCAATTTCAAAGCTAATAGCTTACTGGGTTTTTGGAAATGATTTGTGGTTATTGATTGCGTGATGAGTCTTTCATAGTTTAAGAATTCTATGAACTAGTGCTTCCAAATTGGTTTCTGTACTATTTTAAGAACTTTTATTAGATTAATTTAGCGTTTGTTTATATGGATTTTAATTAAGTTAGGTTTTTGTTGCTGTTATTAAGCTAATGGCTTACTTTGTTTTCTACATTTTTTTGGTAATTATTTGGATAATTAGTCTTACATAGCTTGAGTAGTGGATGAACTTATGCTGAAGGTGTTGGTAAGTTTTACTTTATTTGTTCTGTAGAGTTTCAAGTTTTGGAACTTTTGCTGGATCAATACTTCGTTTTCTTATAAAGGGTTTTCATTAGTTTTGTGGTAATTAATTGAATGATTAATCTTTCATTGTTGGAGAGTTTGAAGAACTTAAGCTTTAGTCTTAATAATTGGTTTCAGTTTGAAATTGCTGGTGGTGTTGATTAGTTATTGCTGTGAAGTTGTATTGATGCTGGAAATTGGTGAAATTGTTATTGAGACATGCATGTAGAATGGGAAACTTGCAAAACCTTTTAAACCCAAATTGTTTTGTAGAATGTGCAACTTCAAATATAGGAGCGTAAGACTTATCCATCGTACAACTCTGTGCCTTGGTATGAATACCAGTGGTACTGTAAGATGACCCTTAGTTTCTGGATAATACCTATGGTACTATAAAATAAACCAGTTTCTATATAATAGTGGCTGCAGTTGAGGAGTACAAATTTTCGTATGTACGTTTTGGATGAACAATATCCTAATACTTAGGGTGTGTTTGGTTTGGGGAGTCTCTTATTACTAAAGTTGAGTGGTTATCACAAAAATAGATTGCCTTAAAGATTAATGGGTATAAAATAATTATGTGTTTGAGAGGATAAATTTTTGTATGTACTTTTTGGTAAGTATGGGACGAGCAATCTCCTTTCAGTGTTCTTGGTGCTGATACTTACTGTGCATTTGGCTTGAGAAATCTCTTATTACTAAAATTAAAAAATTACTACAAAGATAGATTATTTTAAAATTAGTGGGTATAAAATAACAATGTGTTTGGATAAATTGATATGTATAAATAATTATTATGTTTGGTGAGTGGCAATAAAAAAAAATATTGTGATATCATTTTACTTAAATATCCTTAATATATTAAACTAAGTTCATTAAATAGGGGTAAAATTATAATTACTAAAGTAATCTTTTAATACCTAAAGAAAAAGAGGTAATCAAATTACTTCATGTATTACTTGTCACATTAGTTTGTTAGTAATCTTTTATCACTTAATAAATCAAACAAAATTTTTAAGTGATAAATAATAGATTATTTTACAAAATTTTTAGTACCTCTAACAAAATGCAATCTTAAATGTATCTAAACAACAAAAATTAGGCATCATGCGATCTTCTTAAAAGACTGAAGACGGTTGTGTAATAACGTAATTCTGTGGTTACCAATTTAGGTTGTAATCCTTGCAAAGAAATTCACTTGAATAGAACATTAACCTTCTTTGGCATTTCTTGGACAGCTTTGTAAAGTGTTGATTCTTCTTTTGGTCTTATTACTTGTATTCTCATAGTAATTATGACTTGCAGGATAGTTATGGTGGATATATGGTTGCATTTGCCGGTCGGAAATATGCTGCTAGGTCCCCCTCTGCTTTTGTTGCAAACACTACATACATCGTAACCAGCTTTACCCTGGTATTATCCAGACTCTGTTTCTAATCTCCTCAACTTTATGTTATGTAAAGATCTTTAACAACTGATAGTTAATTGCAGGTGCTTGAGTTTAAGAAGGGCAGGCTACAGAACTTGTATTGGAAAAGGGATGGCTGTGCTAAATGTGCGGGACAATCTAACTTTGTCTGCCTCAACAATGTTGATTGTGCCATCAGAACTTCAAGCTGCAAGAACCGTGGAGGTTCTGTAGATTGCAGCCTTGGTATACAGTTGGCGTTTTCTGGCACAGATAAACACCTCTCAGTTCTCAATTCGTGGTATGAGGTAGAGAACCTTCGACAATACTCACTCTATGGCCTTTATTCAAATCTCAAGGATTCTCTGACAAGCCAGTATAACAATTTCTTCTAATTATACTTAAGATTGTTTGTAGATCTTCTTTCCTTATGTAATATTCCCGTGTATTTTAATGGAAATTAACTCTACCATTCTCTCTAGTTTTTTTTTTTTTTTTCACTTCCTGGTTTTTGTTCCCTAGAGTTATGGTGTGTAAATTTTCATGCTTGACAATTATTTGAAAATTATTACATATGAGTTCCGCTTTTTCCATGATGCTGGCTTTGTTGAATTTTATGTGGACTCTGGATGCAGATTCTGAAAACATTTCCTGATTGATCTAAGAAACTTAAATTTTTGAAGTTAGATTTGTATGAACATTTTTGCTTTTGGAAATAGTAGTTTTTATGAAACTCATACGGTAAGATTATTTGTAGCCATCCTACCCCATTCTATTGTAGCATGCTATGTATATAACTCATATGATGAGTTCATTTATAGCCATCCTTTCAATTAATAATTGTAGTATGTGGTGTTTAGAATTGATATTAAGTTCAATATAACTGTCGTTTCACTTTCAATCCTAAATTCCCATTTATCCATCCTTTCAATCTAGATTTTGTCCCTGTATCTTGTCATTAGTGATCGAAGTCCCATGGTTAAAGAAATAGAGGTACGAGAGTTTCCTGGGAACATATGTATCCATAAAAATAAGACAACTTTTATTGTTTATATTGTTTTCTCCACTACCTACATAAATAAGTTAACCAAAATTCCTATTTTGCTCATAGGGAGAAAATTTAAAATGTTGTCCTATGTATATAAACAAAACCTACCAAATTTGTTAATAAAAAAAATTTCACCTTTGCCTAAGTTACTTATGTGGAGGAAGCGCGCTAGTATCCTGTTTATTTGTTTGGGTAAAAAAGCCAAATTACTGTCTCACTCAAGGTTTTTATTAAATTTAAAAAAAAAAAAAACTAAATTCTCATTTATATATTAAATTTATTAACCAAATTTATTAATTTTTTTTATAAAATTATTAAAAAAAAATACACTTAGGTTAAATAATATTTTATTCTTACAATTTTATTAAATTTTTTTTACTTTAATTTATAGGGTTTTTAATAATGTATAATTGTATGTTTGAATTAAACTATAATTTTTAAAAAATTTAGAGGTGTTAATAAAATTTTTGTTAGGATAGGTACCTTTTGGCTGATCAAATTTTTATATTTGTAATTATTTGTAAATATTAATGAAAACATTTATATTGTTTATTTATTTTCATTCATGGTTATGATTGTGATTGCAAAAAACAATATATTCTTATAATAGTTGAATCAAATCAGAGAATTAAATGAACTTATCATATTTTCTCTATGTACTCATTAAGGAGATTATTTTAGAAGATGTATGTTGGCCCAATATTACCTAGACCTAAGAAACTGGTAATTGTAATAAAACTTTTATAGTGTTGAACGATCCCACTGAAAAATGATAACAATTTATAAGTGTCAAAGTTATTGTTTGTAGCTTGATAGAACACATGGATGCATTTTGTATACTAGACATGTTTATTAGATTGACATGATAAGAGAATTATATATAAAATATGGCTCTTGTGTCTATGAAAATGTTCTCTCAATGTAATGGGTACATATGGTCTTTCAACTTAAAACCAATAGACTGCTTCATTCAAGTATTGATACAATTTGATATCATCCAACGTACCACCATAACAAAGTTATTATAAAGATGATGATTAGTTGTATCGAGATCTGTGCATGGGCTAAGATAGACTAATAGATGACTAATCACTCTCGGGCACAAGAGTAGTATCCATATTTAACTCACTGATGAGTATCCATGATGATAAATCTAGAGCCACAATGAGATTAAGTTAAGGCCTAGTCTATATCATTTGGTTTAGATTAATATCAGTTTATATAAAGCAGAAATTGAGATAGACATCATTCCATGTCTCAGCTTTAAAAGATATAATATAACGAAAGGATTTGAATTTTATATAAACTATCAGATTCTTCAAGTTTGAGAGTTATTTATTGATACTTTGTTGGTTAGATGATCATAAAGTCTTGCTAAAGGCACCTTAAAGTTTGTGTCGAGATTCAATCCAAATCTAGATGATACGAGCTCAATAGAGAGCTTGTGGATAACACATATATAAGGGTTGATTAAACTCTATAATAAAAGATTTATTGATCTCAATGAAAAGAATATGTGAGAGAAGAAATGATTGACTTGCTAAACTTGTATAGATAATGTTAAAAATCATTATATGATTTTGGCCTAGCTCACGGGCATGCATCATATCATGCACCACTGTGTATGGTTGTTAAGTTATATTGCTTGTTGGATCATACCTAGTCCTAGTCAGATTTGGATAGACTTACCCATGCGTGCTTGTGTAGTGTTGATGTGCACTAGTGTGCGAATATAGGTAGATAGTTGTCTGAGATATTTATCATTTATTATGATATTGGATAATTACATGGTGCACAATCATGATATACTTATAGCAACCATACATGAGCAAAATCAAAATGTACAATCGTGTGTATGATCATGTAAAACTGTGAATCATGTCCTCTATAAATATGAGGCCATTTTCTTCATTTTATGCTTTTGCTTTCTCTTACTAATGCTCACTTATATTTCTTCTTCTTCGTAACCTTCTCATCACTTGTGCTAACATCAATAGGTGTATTTGGTTCTTTGACAAATGTCATTTGAGAAAGGTTAGATAGCAAGCTCAATTTAGATTTCTCTTTGCCATGAAATGGGTGGGGGTATTTTGCTTTTTAAACTTTCATGGGTGATAGTGTCATTTAAGGAAACCTTGGGTGGGAATTTGTCATTTGGCCTAAAATTTATGAATATCAAGGCTTGTAAAAATATGCTAGGTTGATGAATTTATGGAGTTTACATTATTATAGGCATGATTAAAGATACATGTATGTGTGTGTATGTGTATATAAAGTTTGGTCAATCATATGTAATATAGAATTTGATGGCTATTATGCTTAGTAAGTATGTGAAATGAATTCAGCATGAATGAAATGTGAATTTGGACCTAGAACGTGTGTGTGTGTGTTTATAGAGTTTAGGTCAATCATATGTAATATAGAATTTGATGGCTATTATATTAAGTAGGTATATGGAATGAGTTAAGCATGAATTAAATGTGATTTTAGACTTAGAACATATCAATGTATGTTAGTGTGATAGGTTTTTGTCATGCCCAACCAAGTAAGACTTATCACTCTTATTTAATCATCCTAACAATGATCAAGAAAAACATATAATGAGTATTTTGCCCATGACAAAGTATTTTAGGAGTGCCACTTGAGCTATGCTTGAGAAGAAGTGTGACGAGAGTGAAAGCCTTTTGATCCCTTGTGAAAGACTCAAACCAATATCACTAATCCGACGGGCAAATTTATAGAGTTAAGTATGACATGAAAATGTGTTAGACACCTATATTGTCTAACCCAAATGTTGACCTCTATTATATGGTTTGTTTTAATTAAGTCGTATTTTTAAAATTTTCATTAATCATGCAAATGTGACAAATAATACTCATATAAAAATAATAAATAAAACAAAAAACATAATTAAATTCCATAAATCAGGTATAAGGATACATTATTTCTAAATTGAGACTTTTTGTCATTATATATCCATAAAACATAAGATAGATATTGAATAAAACATGCAAAATAAAATTAATTTGGCTTGTTTGAAAAAAATGCGTGGAAAATTTAGGGTTTTAACCAATTAGACACATCCACAAACAATTTCCAAACTTCTGTGGATATTTTTAAACATTTTGCATACCTATTCAAATCAAACCCATGCATAATCAAATGATATCCCATGACATACTATTATAAAATAGGCTATATCATCGACAACATAATTCATGCTATCAAATATAATTTTCATTCATATCCACAATTCATCAATAAATTTATCTTATCAACATGCATATAAATAATTTTATCACCACATAACATAAGAACAATCCAACATTAATGCAATCTCAACGGATAAAATAGCCAAAAAATAATTTTCATGGTCGACATGCATAAATATAATCCTCATCACCACATAACATCGATGGCAACATAATCCTCAAAAATGACATATGAATAATCAACACATTCACAATATAATCTCCATATAATTGACATCAGTAATAAATATATATTATAGTAATAATGGTTCCATCAACATAACATACATGCATAATCTCCATAATTAACATCATTACCATCAACAAATAAATATAATAAATGATTAATCCCCATATATTATACAACTAACATAGCAATATGACATGATCTATAACCACATATTATCAATTTATCATCCATTACAAATGCATAAAAACAACATATAAATATTCAAATAAAACAATTTCAATTAATTCAATTCAATATACTTTTAATCACAATAAAAAAGACAACAAGTTTGAAACCGACTAAACAAGAAATATGAGAACAAGATATTGAAAATATTTATCAAGTGTTCCTCTCAAGAATACATACATGTTGAATTGATTCTTTCCAAGATCTTCTTTTGATAAACTAAAACTCTAAATCCCACGAAGAAATTATAATTTTTCTAGAGTGTTCGATTTTAAATGTATGGTGTATGGTGTGTTTTCTCAAAACAATAAATAAAGTCTTTCCTTTGCGATTTTCTATGCTTAAAAAATAATTATTCTATGCAAAAGTATTCTCCTAAATTTTAGCCCTCCCTTTTCTTTAATGAAATCTTAGCCTTTTATATAGAGTTTAGAAAAATATTTAAATTTAAAATTTAAAATCTAAATAAAATAAAATAAAAATCAATTAAAATAAAAAAAACTAAAAATCAAATCAATTAAAATAAAAAATCAAATCAAGTTTTAATTAAAATCAAATTTGAATAAAATCAAACCAATTAAAATCAAAATCAATTAAAATCCAATATAAATTAAATCAAACAACTAAAATAAAAAATCAAATTAAATCAATTAAAATTAAATTTAAAAATAAAATCAATTAAAATCCAATTTAAAATGAAATCAAATCTTAATTAAAATTAATTAAGTTTAGATTTAAACTCAAATCAAATCTTAATCAATTAAATCAAATCCTAATAAATTAAAATCAAATTTAGATTTAAAATAAAACAAAATCAATTAACATCAAATTTAGATTTAAATTTAAATGAAATCATAATTAAAATCACACAAATTTAAATTTAAAATCAAATCAAATCGTAATTAAAATCAATTAAAATTAAATTTTAAATCAAATCAAATCTTACCAAATAGGCTCAAGACAAGCGCAAGTCTGGTTCTCAAGCTACTAGCCTAAAGATATAGATCGACAAGGATTTTATAGGTTTTAAAACTTGGGCTTAAGAACACATGCTAATTCCTTTTTTTTTTTTTTTTTTTTTGCAGGTCTTGGGTCGTAGTTGGTTATTTAGAAGATCTCATATAAGAGCCTTGTAAGATTTTACCATTAAGAAATGCCCAATTGGATAACATGAGGTGTCTACAATTAGATGTTGAATTTGTTTTGATAGAGAGAGAATTTCAAATTACGACCATGATGACCTCAAATTGATACTTAGAATGCAATGTATGATTGTCCCAAGGATAGGTTTGGTCATGCATCTACATAATTCAGATGTAGATTTGGCATATGCATGCCCATGCATGACTACAAGCACAACCACTGATGCCTAAAAAACCTAGTTTGCTGATGAACTAGACATATGTAAGACTCATACACTTGATCAAAAGAGGTATAATAGATTGGTATGTGTTGTGTGCTCATATTGGTTGGATGAATGGTTGTACACATGTGAGAAAAGACAAGAAACCTCTAGATCGAGTATGGTCATAAAAGTGATGAGAAATTGATTTTGATAACTTAATGCACAATTATGCACATAATAGATGAACAATTATACATTAGTAAAGCGTGAATGATCTTAAGGGTTGGTCATGAGTGTTCATACATAAGAATCAATGCATGCTCATACATGGTCAAAAACACAACCATGTATAAGAGGACAGTGCTTATTCATTAATGATTAATAAACAACCTTGCATAACGTAGTTCACATCAGAATATAAGGGATGTTAGGGTAAGATAAAGTAGGGATATGTGCCTAAAAGTGAAAATAAGACAAGACACAAGATTCACAAGCATGTGCACTAGGTGAAAGATAAAGAGGGCATTCCAATAAGATTGAGTTTAAGCTCAAGAGTAAAATTCATGATACATATCCTTAAGATATGATTAGTAAGTGTATCTTGTATGATACATGTGGGGCCAAATACTCTGAGAAAGTACGTATAAGGTAAAACAAATTCCCGTGGCCATTGAAATCATTTGCCATCCACAAATACATAAGCTAAAGGATATGAGAATAAGAAAGTTGTTATGAGGGTGCATTTGTGACATATGTTTGATACTCGTAGATATGGTGATGAGATTATCCATTGATTGGTTTCCAATGATGTGTACACTAGGACTAAGAGTCTGTCTATTAGTGTATGACTTGTTAGGACATAGAAATAGCTTGTCGATTAGCATCCATAAAAAGATGAGTCAAGACTAAAAGTCTGTCAATTAACAAACACATTAAGACTACTAGGATATAGATAGCTTAAAGATGAGTCATATGGTTAGGATGTTGAATCCTTGTATTAGCTTAATTTGATAGGATAGAATAAAAGATTAACAAATGAACCTACTTTCATTAGATATTTGATTAATAAAATGTATATGCTAGCATCCTAAGTCATTTCAATTAGGCTAGAGATGGACCCTAAACAATGAATGAGAGAGAAATATTAGGACAAAAGATGAGTTATTGATAAAAAAACTTAAGTAATGTGTTTGATATTCCTACTTATTAGGTATTTTATCACTCTCTTTCTCTTATATTGCAAGTGAAACTTGATCAGGTGATAATAACAAGACAGTCAATCAATGATGAAGTGACATAAGGATGATGGACTCTTTTTTTGATACGTGTTTTATTTATGTTTTTATTTGGGATTTTTATGTACACACTCTACGTTTATTTTGTTTAAATTTATATTGTTGATGACACATAGGGCTTGATTTTTACTTTTATAGGATTATTATGTTTGAATGAATATTAGTAAATTGAGTTGGTATGCATTTAAGTCTTGATCACATGATTGAAGTTTAAATTAAGTGACACTTTACCCCGAAGGGTAAGACTTTCAGGATGAGATGTTACGAGTAGTGTCTATCTTAGTTTTCTTGACTTATAAACTTGACTTTACAAGTAGTATTTATCTCAATTCCCTTGACTTATGGATTTGACTTTTGAGTCAATAACTGAATATTATTGGATTTGAGTATCGATTGGAATCCCTAATATGACTATGAATTTAATTGATCATAGTTATTCATCAAATAGCACTAGAAAATACTTTCTTCTACTCATGGGAGTGATAAGTCCTTATTAATCTACCATAGTCTCTTTATACTTCTCGATATAGCCAACCACTATTGTATCGATAGCCTTCTGAAAAAAGTTACATTAAGTTAGTGTCAAACTAGACCAATTGTCGCATGAACCATTTCAATCATCTCAAATCTAACAATCACATTCACTACCATCCATTAGAAGATCTATTCCATAGATACTAGAGTTACTACCTATTTGAAATTCTCTTGGTGACTAAGTTTAATAGACATACAGTTAATATGTACTCATGTGTTGTACTAAACTGATATCAACAATCTCGACACATGATATCTACCACTACTTTTCAATGGAGTTATTTAACATGATGATAATCTTATTGTATTATATATGCTTTAATTAGAAAAATACTTAGACTATAGAAGTTTCTAGATTGACTATCATACATATTCATAGGATTCTTATGATTAAGTTACACGTTGGTCAACTCATTACAATTTTACTAATTTAAGGACATTCATATATATATATATATATGAATAAAAACTATTTTACTAATAATAAAATATTATTAAACTTTGGATGAAATTAATATATAACCTCAAGTGATTGATTTTACGGTTTAAAAAAAAAAAAAAAGTAACTCTCGCTCACCATAAATTTAATAAGAACTTATTGAAATTTTGTCTAATCAATTTAACTGAAAAAGTTTATAACACTTGATTTGATTTAAGGGGCGTAAAACTATCACTATAACTTTTCTACTAAACAATATTTTTCAGTAACCTTAACTTTATCATAAAAATGCTCAAAATAATTTTTGTTTAATTAATTACAAAAAATCAATATAAACTTTAAAATAATTATTTTCATTTTCCAAATAAAAGTTTCAATTTAAAGAATAAAACAAAAAAACAGGAAGAAAATCGAGTTGGAGAAAAGTTTGAGTCTTGTTTGATATCAATATGCATATATTTAACATCAATAATAATAATACATGTTTTAGTTTTATTTCAAATTTTTATCTCAACTTATATTTTCTATCATATTAATTTTTACCATAAGGTAAACTAAAATTTCAGCTTAAAATTTGGCCAACCATTTTTCACATCTATTTTCTTGGTAACAATAAATAAATTAATTTATCGAATCGATAGATTTCTTTTAAGATAATAGTATATCTTCGATCATATAAGAATATTTGCAAGTAGTTTAATCTTATTTCTTAAAGAGATATTTATGAATATCAACACATAATAAAAGTGGCTAATCGAGAAATTTCATTATCAAGAAAATGAATATTTGATCGATCGAAATACATATTTCTTCTATGATTGGCTACTTTTAGAAAAATGAATATTAGAAATGATTGATTAAGTTATTTCTAAAATTTTAGTTTACCCTATACTCCATTGATATCCAAGCACAGATTGATAAAGGAACTTGATTTAATCTTGGTTGCACATTTCAGTGTCACACTCATTCATTAATGAAAGGATAATATGTGAAACTTTGTACAAATTCAAATCTTAAACACAGCCAATTGCTTTCAATCAGTCCACATAAAATAACAAAAAAAACATTAGATATTAAATAAATTGCCTTAACAAAGCCAGCAATGAAATTAAATTATATACCATACATTTTTGTCTTAAGAATCCTGACAAACAGATTTAATCTGTCAAAATTGCACCAATTAAATGTTGAAATTACTCTGAAATTCTGAATTTATATTACATTTTTGCCCCTCAAAATTAATGGATATTATGTTTATACTTCATTTTTCCCTCTATATAATTGCCCTTCCTCTTTAGGGTTGAAGAAAGAGAAAGCTCACAGAAACAAAAATGACGAGGAAGAAGGTGAACCTTGTTTGGATAGTGAATGATAGTGCTAGAAAAGCCAGCCTGAAGAAAAGAAAGTTAGGGTTGATGAAGAAAGTGAGTGAACTCACCACACTCTGTGGTGTCAATGCGTTCGTAATTATTTGCAGTCCGGACGAGAATGAGCCAGCAATGTGGCCATCTCGCCCGGTGATCCATCAACTTCTGACGAGGTTCCACACCTTGTCGGAGATGGAGCGCGGCAAGAAGATGATGAACCAAGAGAGATACATCAGAGAAAGGTCGTCAAAAGTTGAGGAGCAGTTGAAAAAGCACCAAAGGAAAAACAAAGAGATGGATGTTTCCCATCTCATGTTTCAACTCTTTCATCTTGGTAAGAGACAAAGTGAGTTCAACTTAAATGAACTACGGGGTTTGTTTTGGTTCGTGCAGGAAAAGAAGAACGAAATAAAGAAGAGACTTGACTATTTTCAGCAAGTTAATGCTCTTCAAGGAGATGAAGCCTCTCCTCCTCCACGGGCGGCAGAGGGCGAACAATCTCCAACCGCCGCCGATGACGTGAGGAATCCCATAGAATCTGCTAATTGGGATCAATGGTTTTTGGAAGTGATGAATAATAATGAGAATAATACAAATCTAGGGCTGAGGACGCCAAACCAAACAATATTTCCTAGCAATTTCAATTGTGCTGCAAATCAATTGGAGTTGCCCGAAGAAAATTTTATATCTAATTACAATAACGAAAATCCTGACGAAATGGAGCTGCCTCATTTGACAAATCTCAGAGATCTGAATTCAAATGGTGGTGGTGGTGACGGCGGCGATGATAACAAAACTCATTTCCTTTCTGAGTTTGAGTTCTTGGTTGGACCAAGTGATGTTGGGATGCCTTTTGATGTCACCAAGCCATTACAATAGTTTCTGTCCTTCAGTAAGTTCATTAATAGATTAATTTCTCACTAGATTATTATGAGGAATTAATTGAATAATCTGTTGTATGTAACCTCCATTAAAATTTCTTCTGTGTTCTTTCTATCAATATTCTTTCATATTGATGGATCTAAGATGAAGAACTGTATGATTTTAGATATATAATGTAATGTTTTTAATATTAAGCAATGAGACTAGGATCAACGATTTAAATCAATAATAAGTTGAGGGCTGGGATTGTTTTCCTGTTTGTGCCTTGCTAGCAATCAATTTATGTTTAGGGTATCTGACAAGCCCACATAAACAAAACAAGAATAAATTTCTGTCACTCTAATTTTCCCAAAATGCAAACAAAAATCAACATTCAAGGAAAGGTATTTAAAGAAATTTTTTTTATTTTCAATACTCTTTAATAAGTTGCTGTAAATTTCTATATATTGATGGATGACAATAAATTTCTATTGTCATCTAAATTTTAATTTATTTTAAAACATCAAACTATATCTAAACTTTCATTATTTTTTATTTTAATTTTCTTTTATATATCTATATAATTTTTTTTTTCTCTGATGGTTCGCATGATTTCAACTAGAGGTTTTGTTGCAGACCAAACAAGACATTGCATAAACTATTTAAATTTAATTAATTTTCTGTGGGTATTTTTCATTCTTTAATTGATTGTTTCCTTGCAAAGAGACAAATTCTATAAATGGCCACCCACATTTACTTTAATTCCCTTAAATTGCATTAATTTTTTTTTTTTTTGTTAACCGAAGTGAACTGAACTGATGCTATTGGCAAACCCTTAGAAGCGTCGAAGTCTAACCCATAACCACCATGCTGATTAAAGCAATGTATAACTTTATTGAAATATATAGTTTACAATTTGAATTCTGACCTGCAAAAGAACAAGTCACTCTCTTTGTCACTTAGACAATTACATTAATTTTGCATTTCATCATTTTCAGTGTTCTCCAAAGGCACTCCTTAATTTCAAACAATTTAATAAAACACAAAAGTTCCAAGATTCCATTTTCAGAGACAAAGAACAAATAGGTCAATGACTCTCCCCTTTGAGACCTTTCTGTTATTGCTATAAATTAGATAAAAATGAGAAAAACAACTTCATGGTGCCTGAAAATGCCATTACAAGAAAATACAGTTTTAATAACTTAGAGTAAATAACATTTTCCCATCCAAAGTTTGACATAAAATATTACCACCCTTAGTTGGTAAGTGTTAACATTTTCCCATCCAAAAGTAACCTTTATTATAAAAAATAATGGTGTAAAGGTAAAATAATAATTTTATCGTCTATTAATTTTGAAAAAAAATTAAAATGAATCTTGAAAATCAAATCCAAATATTTTAAATATGATAATTTAAGTCTTAAAAAAGGTCTAAAACTAACAAATCAATCATTGAAATTTTTTCAAACCATATATTTGAAACTATTAAATCATCTCAATAGTTGTAATATAACATTTAAAATTATAATTTCTACATTTTTGAAACTATAGGAGCAAATTGATAATTTAAAAAATTTTAAAAGACTCCTAAATATTTTCTGAATTTCCAATAACCCTTTTAAAATTTCAAAAAGACCCTAAATGTTATTAAAAGTTATAATTTTCCCTTATCATCCAATTAGACAACAAAGACATTTTTATTTATAGGAGGAGAAGAATAAAAGATAAGAATGAAAGGAATCAGAATAACTAGTTGCTTATATATTTTGGATATTTAAAAAGTTTGTTCATTAATTTTTATTAATTTGGGTTGTATGATAATTTAAAAAAGTTATAGGGATAAAATGATAATTTCACTTTCTAATATTGTATTTTTTTTTATCAACAAAGTTTGATTTTGGAAAAGAAAATGTTATTTATGCTTGATGTTAAATGAAAATAGTTATTTACACTGATTAGGAGTAAAAAAAGGTTTTAAGGCTACACCTTTGGTGGGAAAATATAGTTCACTCAATAACTTCTAATTAGTACTCATATGAGATCCCTACTGTTAGTGAAGTATTAATCAACCATTAGAAATTATACCATTATATAAATTATTAAAAATTTATCAAATTTCATCCACCATTTTATTTTTAACTCTTGAAACTTGATAGAGAGCATTTTTTATTTCAAAAATTTGTTTTAAAACAAACTTTAGAGGTCAATGTCACTAACTAATAAACAATATAAATCTCAAACATTATCAATCCATAGACTAAGATTTTCTGTTTAAAAAAAAAAAAAACAACTAATTTGCTAGAGAGGATGCCAGTAGCATGATCTTTAACACTAAAAAAATATTAAAATGTGGTAAAATGAAATTCCATATCATAAGTATTGGGCATTTGGGTCCCATAAAACGATTAATTAGTAGTATTAGAGATTTAATATAACATGTAACGAACCATATCTTATATTTTAACCAATATTATAATGAGAAAAGCTAGTGAGAAATTAACCAATCTTTCTAATGACAAGTTCATGTGTTATGGATCAATTGGTGCTACAAGTTTTTTCAAAAATAGTAGGTGATTTATACGTTACAATAATTGAAGGAAAAAAAATATTAGTATTTTTGTTGACTTAAGTGAAAGGTCAAGTGTTCATGATAGTCTTGCAAATTAATAAGCTAATTTACTCAGTTTGATTGTTGTATTTGATTCGCAACTTAAACAAGCTGTTTACTTAATAATACATAAATAATAATATGCAAATAAGTGATAACAACATTATTAAATTATATGGGACATACCAAAAGATACATAACCATGGTAGGTAGATCGAAGGACACTTTCTTTTGAACTTTTATAATTTTCAAATGTAAAAGGTTCTGAAATTTTTTTAGTTTTTAATGTTAGTTAATCATAGAAATTGTTGATAAGATTTCTTGTCATTAATTAATATTAGCAATTTTGACACTTACTCAATATAGGCTAAGGTATTATCAATTATAATATGATAAGATTTTATGTGTCTATAAGTAAATGAGACACAAGTTTTTTAATATTATTTATCCTTATGATTCAAATTGCCCGAATTAGGGTTATAATGAATATATTCATAATTCAATTTTAAATAAATATATATATATGTATCCATCAAGTAAAAAAACACAAATATATAGACATATGAAGTGTCATCTATATGAAGTCTTTTTTAGTGGATTAGTCTAGTGAATATGATTAGTAAATCATACAGTTATGTGTGGGGTCAGGCTACAAGCATATCTTAACATGTGTAAATCATCACCACTTTTTGATAGGATTATTTAGACCATGATAATCCTTACACCACCACTCATGTCTATAATTTATAGTGATACTAGGATTATGAACAATTTAAGTGTAACCACCAATGAGTATGTATAAAAAACACGATCAATCATTTGATTCTATCGTTTTAGTTTTACCATACTAAAGATATGTTATATGTAGCAAACAATAATATAACTGAATATCTCATCATATTAATAATCATAATGTACTTACAAATTACATGAATATACAAGTAAATAGATAGAAGTATGTTAGCAGATACATAACATTAGGGCACCTGCCATAATAGCTTTTCATATGTTTTTATACAATTCAAGTTAAAGACTTCATATTAATGGTGTTTCTTGTGCCTATGTGTAAGATCGTTCAAGGAAATAAAAGATTATACAAGATGATTAGATATAAGCAATCATGAAGGGAAGATCATGAACATTCATGCTGAGTTAGAATGAATGTCTACTCATTGATGACGCATTATCATACATAATAAAGAAAATGAGAACACATTCATGGTAAGTGAACCCGTTCATAGAGTTATCCCACAAAAATTTAAGGGATGAAAGAGGTATAATAGTAAAATGCACCCAAGAGAGAAATTGATAAGACTTGAGTATCATAAACATGTACATGATAGGTGAAAGTTAGATAGAGTTGAAGATGAGATTTATATGAGTTTGACGGCATGGTTTTTAGAAAACATATCATAGATTGATGATTTTTGATAAATGATTTTGAGGAATGGATTTTGTATGCTTTTCAAAAGCTTAAGGTAACTTAAAATATAGAGATTCCATAGGAAACATGTGGGATGCAAATATCCTTCAATACATGTGTGGAACATAAAATTTATGTAAATAAAAAAAATTTCGAGTCATCTATGAAAACATAATCTTCTCATATGATTTTATAAGACACATATTCTAGAAGGTTATCATAAAAGGACACATATGATATAGGTTATGCACCCATTAAAAGTATTGTACCTATAAAAAGAACACGATGTTCACTATATACATCTATAAAAAGGTTACATCCACAAAGATATGTTATGAGAGAGTTTGTTGATTAGTGTCGCATAAAATTGCTAAGACATGTTCTACTTTAGTCTTGAGAGATACAATATGGCAAAAAGATTGAATTATGCTTTAAATGTTAGATTTATCAAGCATAAGAGTTGTTTATTAACATCCTACTAAATAAATGGCTATAATATATTATGAGTGGTCACTCATAGATTATGTCTAGATTTTGATCTGGATCTAAAGGTTGTTAGCTTAGTAGAGAGATTGTAATTCACATATAATAGGAGTTGATCAAGCTCTAAAGGTAAGAGATTTATTGATTATAGTGAGAGGTATATGTGAATGAAGTCACGATTAACTTTTTGAATCCAAACGAATAATGTTAAAAGTCAAATTTGGTTTTTAGCTTGCTAGACAGTCATACATCTTACTATGTATGTCTATTCATGTTTGCCAAATGATAATGTTTATCCTATCATATTTGGATAAGTCTAATTTTGATCCAGACTTTAGATAAAATTGCATGTGTATGCTTGTACATACTAAATGTATAATCATACATATTTATACATTATAATAGTTTGATAGTTTTTTGGGATTTCTTTATATTAGATCTTGTATGGTTAGATCAAATCATATTAGATCTTGAATTTTTTTTCACTTTCTTCACTTTAGATCTTTAGAGATCTCATTGTTATTCTCCATTGAGTTTCTTTTTGAGTCACCATTATTGGTCATCAACGAGTATGGAACGATTAACTCAAAGTCAATAAAAGGTGTTACCAGGTGGGCAAGGGGGATATCCTTTCCCTTGATGTTTAACTCATTAGTCTTTACTATAAAGACATCAAGCGACATGGTGAAGCTTTCCAACATGATCTAGGTTGGGGTGGATATAACCACATTTTCTTGAGAGGCCTAGAGGGCATTCATATAGTTAGTTGTAGCATCAATTTCCTAGAACACTGAATTGATGTTATTTTGTAGATAGGAGACCTATTCCACATGTCTGCAAGCATTATCTATTAAATGTTATTTTGTACCTTGGGCTAGTTGGCTACTGTCACTAATGCGATGCAAATACACTATCTAATTTTACCTTACTAATTAAATTAATATGTCATTTGAATATGTTAAGCAAGTAAGTGTCTTACTTATTGAAGATGTTTGAAACCAACTAATTATCTACATGATGCAAAAATGGGATATTCAAGTAATGATATCAATACTAAAATAAGTAATTCCTAATCAAGATAGACAAAATATAATAATTATAAAGCTATGAAATTGAAAGCCAGGTTACCCTTAGAAAAAGATGAATTAGAGTTACTAAATGAAAATTCAAAAATAAAAGTAGATAAAAACTTGCATATGAAGAGATACAATTATAATATGCTCAAAATTTTGTAATGTTTAGAGTTTTAAGTCTAAAGTCTTTTACATCCACTTCTTCAAGTGAATCCACTTAAAGTTCTATTATTAGCAATCTAACTTGACATGTATTTAATTCCTTATCCATAAGAGGCCAAGTTTAGAAATCTCTTAAGCTCTTCAAAAGATTATGCTTTCACACGAGAGTCCTTAAGAGAGTAGCCATCTATCCATTTAAACCAAAAAAGCCAATGAAGAGTAAGAATAAGTCATGAAGAAACAAAGAAAATCATGCCCACATCATGGCACCTCATTTCATTGTAGCAATGTCTAAGTAATTGCTTTGCCTGTTGTAACACCATGCCATGCCAACTGCATTTTAGAATTATTGATTACCTTTTTTGCCACGACATAATTCTAACCATCGTGGTGTGCCTTTCAATTTTTCCATGCATGCCTTTTTATTTTAAATTTTTTGAATGCCTTTTTAATCCTTTTGTGTACTTTATTTTTAAGGATAATTTAGTCAATTTTCTTGCTTTGTAACTTGCTTACATAAGGGCTCTTGTACCATTTGTAAAGAAGTTTTTGTTGTCTAAGAAATTGAAAACCTTTGAACTTAGAGATTACTCTCTTATGTTCACATTTTCTATCCTTTATTTATTTCCTTTTGCAAGGGGACTAGTGGTGGATTAGTTCCTTGGCCGGTGGATTTTTTTCCGTTAAGCTAGGAACAGTCTTTCTTAAGCGTTATCCAAATCTAGCAAAGAGAATTGGTGGTGCTCTTAGAATCAAATTGGCAGAGATATCCTTTATGGTCGATTCACCTAATCTTGCACTTATTATCTAAGTAAGTAACTTATAGTTTTTGTTAGAACTTGGAATGTGCATTGTTTTATAGGTTGAAATTATGAAGAAAATGCCTTGATTTCTACCTTTCTACCATTGCCAAAGTGAAGCTTGATGGCCCTGATCTTTTGGTTGATAATTTAATTGATGTAAAGTGAATTAGAGGCTTGATTACATATGACAACCACTATACTTAGTTTTTCAAGATGCACCGTTTTTCAAGATGCACCTCACTACAATATTTAACCGAGATTTTGCCCAAATATGAGATTAAGATTGTTTGAGTAAAAAATTTTTCTCTACAAGGCTAATTACAATCAAATGAGTACAAAGATATTATTTAGAATATAATTAAAGAAAGTGATAGTTTGGAAGCTATATTATCAATGACTTGTATAAAGCTTGCAAATTCTTTTGCTAACCTTCAAATAATCCTTAATACTTCTTTTTATACTGCAATTGAGCTCTAGAAGTAGTCATTGACTTAATGTAGTCATTTTTTTTTATGACTTAGAAACCCCTATCTATACCAGCCGGTCAATTCTAATTAATTGGATAGTTTAAACGCGGGGACCTATGATCACTTAAACCTGCAATCATAGACCGGGTAAATCAAGAGTTATTAACTTTATTGCAGTTTGAACACTGACCACCACTTTGGATGACCAAGACCCTTATCGCTAGGGGTTTAATGTAGTCATTTGTCTCTAAAAAGTTTTTTTTTTTTTTTAATCAAGACAATTTTCAAGCAATAGTTCCTTACAAATGAATATCGTTCTTGATTTATTCATTTTTTAGAAAAGGTAAAACCTTGGTGAGCTCTCTAAGAGTTGAATTTTTTTTTTTTTTTTTGTATCATAACTAGGAACGAGTACCCTGCTTACTTGAATAGTGTTTCTTTCTTTAACAAACTTTCTTCAAAAATGCATGAGAGATTAACAAGCACTTGAATGAATCTGAATTTTTCTTGAATGATTAACATTAAAAGGCATGCACGAGTGTTGAATAGACATTCATAACTTGGTGACTTTATTCCTATGTTGATCCATTTAAAGTGATTGTGAAATGTTTGAATGGTTATCTTTTTTGGTTAATGATTAAGAATTTGATACAAAGATATGTGCATTCAGCATGAACAATTGTTCATCAAGATATCAATATTTGTCCAAAATGTTTAGGCTTCCAATAGGCAAATGAAATGAGTTGTGCATGCCTTTGAACGATTTTCATTTTGCCTATAAAAGGGCATTTGTTTGTTTTTTCTTGCATATTTTACATCCATTTTGGTTATGACTTGAGTTATGTTTTGGACAAGTTAATACATTTTGCTTGCTTTTATTATCATGAGTCCAACAATCTCCCATTTTTATTGATGAGGCAATAAATAAATAAATTGAGGTTTAAAGCAATTTATAGTTTTTTTTTTGGGTAAATAATATATAGTTGTTTAAGAAAATTGCACAAAGACAAAATGATTGATCAATTGTGCTCCCCCTTTCAAGAAATCTAATATCTATTAGCATTTTAAAAAAGTTTTTTTTTTTTTTTGAAAGCATCTTAAGAAAATTTATCTCTTTAAAAAGATATTAATTTGGGGTTTACTACCTAACCCTTAGACACAAATATTGTGTCAAAGTCAACACCGACATGATTCATCGTCGTGTCTATTTCCAACATTCTCTACTTACTCTTTGTTATGTTAATTAGCAAAGGCCAATGATACTTGAGTAGTAACTTAAAGAAAGTCGAGTATACTGAAAAGGAGCTCAACGATAATTGTCAAGCTATAAGGGTACTTTTAAATTACCTTAAGGGTGTGTTTGGTTTAGGTAATCTTTGATTACCAAAAATGAATGATTATCACTAAGATAAATTTACTTAGAGATTACTCGGTATAAATTAATATTGTATTTAATAAAATTAGAATGTATAAATGAGTATTTTGTTTGATTGGTAATAATAAAAAAATATTGAAATATTACTTTACTTAAATGTCCTCAAAAGATTATTAGTTATAAATTAGAATTATATTTAATTAACGTTAATAGTTTGTAACATGACATTTATACCCTTAATTTGTTGTGTTGTTTATGATGTAATAATCATTTTTAAAATCATTGGGGATATCTTAAAATTTTAAAATTTCCTAAAGCACCTTTAAACTTTTTTGTAAATTAAAAAACCTTAAAAGTTTTATTAACAATATTAAAATTTTCAAAACTTATAATTTACCCTCAAATATATGGTTTGTGGTATTTACATCCTTTATATATTTACTTTTTTATGTAATTATCATTTTTTAACTATTACTGAAATTTGAAAAATTTTAAAAACATTCCAAATTTTTTTAAATTAAAAAAAAACTTTGAAAATTTTATTAACACTCTTAAAATTTAAAAAATTTTTAATCTACTTTCAAATATATGATTATATGACATTTACATTCCTAATTTAATTTGTTTTGTTTTTAGAGTGTAATTATTATTTTTTAAACTATTAGGAGCATATTAAAATTTTTAAAACACCTTAAAATTTTTTAAATTACAAAAAAACCGTTAAATTTCTTTACACCCTTGAAAATTTTAAAATTCATAATTTACCTTAAATATATGGGTACATGATATTTATACTCTTAATTTAATTTTTTTTTTAGATTGTAATTGTTATTTTTGAAATTATTAGAAATATATTAAAGATGAAGGTTTATATCCAAACAATTTAATAATAAAGATAAAATTATAATAAAAATAATATTAGATCAATAAAATTTTAATATATAAGATAGATATGATAAAGAGATTTTATTAGTTGTTCTATTATCATTAATAATGAAATATTATTAAAATTTTTTATTATCTCCACACAAAATAAGTGAACTTAAATAATAAAAGATAAATATTAAAATAATCAAATATTGCTTGCAACTGAGCCCTGCTAAAATTATTTTTGTTTCAAGTCAAATCATGGGTCTGGAACCCATTATTAAGGGTTTGTTAAGATAATGAGATTGATTAATACAAGTAAATTGTTGTCATACCAAACCAAATAATTAGTGTGTGTGTGTTTTAATTTTTATCATTAACATCATTATCAAACTTTATATTCTTTATATAATTACCCAAAAACAAAAAAAAAAAAGTAAAAAAAAATACACACAATAAGGAACTCTCCACTTGCTTGTTGGTCTCTCCACAAGAAAAGAATCTCAATTAGTTGTAAAGTTGGAGAAGATTCTGACTGAAAATTTAATTACCCAATTAATTATTTATATTATATTAATCATCATTTACAAGATCTAATCACCAATAATTGGGAGCAAGAAAAATATTAGGAAACACTATTCCACTTTCTTAATTAGTGGCAATCCCATTTCATCCACCCCAGCTCAGGCCTATCTAGCTAATCTAAAATTTAATAATTATTTTTTTTCTTCTGTTCCTACTAATTAGATTTGGATTTTGCTGGGGCTAGAGACAATTTCATATGTAGTGCTTAATTGAATAGAATAACAATAGCACTTAAAACATTGTCTTTAACAATTCTTATTATAAATCAGAATTCACTTTAAAATTAATAAGCTTGTCTTGAAACTACTTTTTGGTGGGAGCAAATTAATCACTCTCAAAAGTATTTAATAATTCTGATGGCAATCTTGTAGTGCTAGCAGAAAATGCTAACTAATGAGACAAGATCTCATGATCAATCTCACAAAATAACATCAAAAAGAGGATCTTCTCAAATATTATATGGCATGCATATTATTTTTTATGAACATGCGAAAAAGTAAGCGAGTTTTTATTGGTTTTCGTTTTTATTTTAATATCTAATCGATATATAATCCATGTAAAAGTTTGAGATATTATTTAAAATATATTATCTTTTTTTAATAAAACTTAATTTGTTTACGTCATCATTTGTGATATTCGATAAGTCTCCTCCATAAAAAAAATATATAATAGAATTATACCAAATAAATAATTAGTTATCCGGATGTTATACAACAAATAAATAATATATCTTATATGTAAGATAACTCAAAGTTGTGGGTAAAAATCTTTTTATTTAGAAAGAGTAGATAGGATGACAAATCTTAAGAATTTCATGATTTGTTCAATCATATTACATCTCTATCTCTTAGTATTTTAAGATAACAATTATCTATTATCATTAAAAAAAAAAATCATCTTCTAGTGGATTAATTTTATTTAAATATCTAGTTTTAATTAAAGTTTGAATGCTTTTTTTTTTATGGAATTACACATTTATCTTTTCTTCTAATCTGACAGAATAATGTCCTATACACCAAAACATTGGTACTAAAATTCAATGCCCAATAATGTAGCATAAAATCAGACCATCTTTCATGGTATTATTTTATTATTTCAAATTAAAAATTAAAAAATTACTATCCAAGGACTTGGTACTAATTTGGGTACCCAAATATCATTGCTTATGACATTATTGTATCTTATAAATTTAAGATTGCTCATAAACAACAGGTACAATACTTTGTATTAAAGACTATCATTCTTACTACATCAAATATTTTTTTAAATATTAATAATATAACAATATATATAAATTTTTAATCAAACAATTAAACCACTTTAAAATTTTCATTATATTTATTTTTGCTTATGCAAGTCATTAGTGAAATCTTTAGCATCAATGGTTTCAACTCTAATTGATGTCCAGCAATAATTCCAATATTTGATGACTTAAGCTTATGATAAATCAGAAAAGGTCAAGCCTTCTTCATCATCGTTCTTTGAGACGAAAATTTAATTGTTAAAGCTCTCGCATTTATAAAAGGCAGCAAGGTCATCCACGTTTGAACCCTACAATCGTAAGCAGTTTTAACCTTTAGAATATATCTTTCAAAACACCTAAAACAAAAAGCTTTCAACATATCCATATGAACCCATCTGGCAATTTGTTTGCTAGTGTTAAAGGAACAGCAAAAGTTTGCTTCGTCTGATGTGGATTACAGATCTAACAAAGATTTAAAAAAAAAAAAAAGGAATTTCTTTTTTTTTTTTTTTTTTTTTGCATGCACTTACAAGAGATTTCCACTTGGAAAGATCTCATGCGTGCCAAACAAGATCCACCACCATTATGCAATCAGCATATGGCTCACGTCACAATCCACAAGCAGAAAGAGGACTTAACTTTTTTTTAATTTTAATGTGATTAAATAAATTAGGGTTTACCAAGAAGAGATAGAGAACAAAGCAAGATAATAGAGAAAAAAGATAGAATCATATAAATTAAAAAGCATCACCAGCTTGTTACCTCAAAGCTTGCTTGAAAGGGAATACGTAAAGTTAGAGCTAGCTATAAAGAAAAAAAATTAAAGAAATAAAGAATTCCCACTACTAAGCACTCTCTATAATTGAATCTTACTCAAAAGTTTGTTCTTGCTCACTAGGGAAACTCACATTAATATTTTAGATATACCTTGATATGGGTTTTTGTACTTAGGGTTAATTAATTAAAAATTAAGGTGCTTAATTAAGATAACAATTAACCTATAATTAATTTATTAACAAAATCTAACTAATCTCTCTTGATTCTTGCCTCATTTTGGTTTTTCATAACTTATTTTTATTCTATTATCTTTTAATTATTAATCATTTTATGTTGAATGTACTCCCTCGCTAAAGTGGCATCTTCAATTATATATATTATTTTCTTTAGATTTTTTTGCTGGGGGTGAAATTTATGAAAAATATATTTTCAATAAAATCAAATATTCTTGTGATGATAGGATGAAGTAATTCTATTTATATTACCAAAAATACAGTTTGACATGATAATATGGAGAGATCATTAAGCATATATTAGTACAAAACGCAGTTGAATTCCATGATAAATAGTTCGACCACCACCTTGATATATATTAATAATCTAGGAAAATGCATAAAATGGAAATAATGATTTAGCCTATGAACTTTTTCTCCTTTAAGTCAATTTTCATCATCAACCTAAAATCATTTTGCCATTTTAGCAATCATAAATGGCATGTTGCAACACAATGGAGATTTTAAAATAATTAATTATTTGTGGGCTAAATTGGTTAAGCTAGAAAATTTTCACCAAATGCTTTAGTTCTTGATCTTATCCATATAAATTGAATACATGGTATAGTGCTAGTTTACTTACATGTTCCATAATTAGAATACCATTTTAGTTTAGGGTGAAAGGATTATTTTTATACATTAAGTTTGAAATAATCAAATTCTTATTCATCTATCATAAATTAATTAATTGTTTTAACAACCAAAAGGTATTTAGGTTTTTTAAATAAATAGTATGATATAAATATATTTTAGGTATAAACTTTATTTTTTCAAATTTAGTAAGTATATATAGATAATTTTATTTTTTATTTTAAAAATTATCACATTCACACATATTTTCTGAAATATTTTATGAGCTCAATAGTTTGTAACATAAAATTTATATCCCTAACTTGTTTTTTTTTTATAATATAATTATCATTTTTGAAATTATTGAGGGTTATATTAAATTTTAAAAATTTTAAAAACACCTCTAAACTTTTTTTAAAATGTAAAAAACCACTAAAATTTAATAAATTTATATTTTACCCTTATTTTATTAAAAAATTATGATAGAGATGTATTTAAAGTATAAATGATATTTTTTTAAATTTATTAAAGATAAATAAATAAGTTTTCTATCTTATTTTAAAAAATATTATATTCACTTATATATTTTGAAAATATATTATATTTTCAATAATTTTGTGGTTATTTACATTTTCTAACTTGTTGTGTTTTTAAGTGCAATTATTATTTTTACCTCATTTTAAAAATTTTGAAAACACCCTAACTTTTTTAAATTTTTAAAAACACTACAAACTTTTTTCAACTATCAAAAACCCTCTAAGATTTTTAAAAAAAAATTCTTTTAACCAATGCATATAATTATTTATCATTAATTCTTATCTACATTTATACTAATAAATTTTTTTTATAATTTTAAAATTCTAATTGATATAAATTAAATTAAAAGATATTTAATAAAATTTAAAAATAAAATATTATTTAATTTAAAGGTATTTTTGTTTTATTAATAATTTTATAAAAAATTTAACAAACAAATGTGAATTTGAATTTTTTTTAATTTAGCAAGTGAAATTTTGTCATTTCAACAAACCTTAGATGTAAGTGGAAAAAATAAATTAATAGTATCACGTCCTCAAAATAATAGAATGGGTATGATTGAACATAAATAAATTAGTTTAAATAACAAATATTATTTTAATAGCAAATTAAAATAATATACATGTTATGTGATAAAATAATTTTCTGCTTTGTAATATTATATTTTTTTAATAAATATTTATTCAAATAAGGTCTATTGCTATCCTTATTACTTTATGGTTTGAATAGATATTAATAACCTAATGCAAATCATTTTTAGAATAAAAGAAACAAAGAATATATCAAATTTTAGTTAATAATATATATTAATTTTCTTTTCATGTTCAGATGAAAACAAATGCATAATATGATTAAATGAGTAAAATTAAAGGTAAATTAAATAAATTAAAGGGGGCAATGTGACAATCATACATAAGTTACAATTAATTTGTAAAAGTAGTTTTTAAAATAGATTTGTATACGTAATATGTTAATGCAATTTTTTCTCATCAACTGATATACATAGTTTAGAATTTTATACAAAATAACTTATGGTAATAGCGATTAAAGCCTAAAAGACTCAGATGTGTCTTTACAGATGTTTGGAAACTAATAGAGAAATATCTGTATGTACTTAAAGCCAAGAAGAAAGATTAACATGAGGTTAGCCTAATAATTACATCTGTAGTGTTCTCTCTAGTTTGTAAATTAGAATAAGAATCATATAAATGTTCTCCCTTCTCCTTTTCTACTCTTTCTTTTTTTACAGATTTTTGGAGAGAAAAGGTGTCCCTTCAAACTTTTCCCTCTCTCCCAATAAATTAATTCATAATTTTGAATTTAAATTGATCAATTTATCTTTACATGGATAACATTTACATTTATGTGGTGGTTAACATTTTCGTTGGATGACTATTGTAGCATAAGATTCAACCTATGACTTTCCTTTTATTACTACCAAAAGATCTTTAAATTTGAAAGTACTTAGTTAACGATTTATTGATCGCTAGTCACTAATATTCTGGTCTTTGATATCTCAAACTATTGTGTCTAGAGGATTGTTCTCAAACTACTCATTTTTTTTTATCATATACCACTAACTCTCAAATTCTTAGAGTTCATAGAAGACTTCAAGATCTAAAAGAGATTTCTTTGCCAGATGGAGATCTTATCATATCTTTTCTTGATAATGCAAACTAACACTATAATAATGATGCATGTTTTGAGTTATGTATCAATCTTTTCCTATCATTATCCTTGTTGAATATGACTACACATGCATGGCTTGTATCTTAGGATGTAAGCACGTCTTTTTGTCATGTAAACAGTCATGATTGAGGTTTTTTGCCCATGAAAAAAAGAGTTTAGCTGCAAGTTTACTATAAGTTTTTCTTCCAAACGTTTCATGAACTATTATTGATTATTTCCTTCTGAGCCTGATGGAGGAGGGAAGTTTGGAGTTTGTTGTTATACTTGTTGCTATTATGCACCTCCCCAAATATAATGGTAATGTTGTTTATCAGTGTTTTTTCTTATGTGGATGTGTCATAAGTCTTGTATAAACCTTCCTAATCCTAAGGTGGGTTTCTTTATTGAAACCTTTTTTTAGTCTTTGGTTTAGCTCCTTCTTAATAGGTAACATGCAAAATCTTATTATCTTACTAAGTCCCAAGCTAGATAAAAAGGGGAAAACCTTTTTGAATGGGCTTCTAGATGTGTTCCTAGAAGTTTGACATTTTCTTAGACTCATATCTTTCTTGTAAGAGTATTCCCATAAATAGTTCTTTTACTTGATAATCTCTACTCAAGTGATCTTGTTTTGAATCCTTCTTTGGTTCAACACAAAGTAGATGGAGGGGTTGCATGGCACATATTTACATAAGACAGTAAAAGTATAAACAAAATTTTTCATACCTGTATAATATATACATACAAACATACATATAATCAATCAATAACATGTGACCCTTCTAGGATCTACTTGATAGAATTCAAATCACATTTAAATAAAGGTAAAAACCATACAAGGTTTTAAAGTCATAGCCGCGTTGTTAGCTTCACCTGTCTTTACATGGCATAGATGTAAGGTAGGGGCAATGAGCAAATATTAACCTATTAATGAGAAACTAGCTCTTGTCATTTGTAGGTCTTGTTTTTAAGTGTCGTTTTGGATCGTGAGGTGAATGACTTTGACCATCTTAAATGTTGTAACCAATAGCATATTGATTTGATACATGAAATGATAAGCCAAGTCAGATTGACAATGAGCCTATTTCATTTATAGAGAAGTTACAAGCATTATAGTGTATATAATCACCTTCTTTTTAGAGGTCCAAAAGGCATTTAGTTAGTTGTACACCAGTGACATCAAGGTTAGGTAGTCGTGATTGGTTATCTTGTCATCAACCACGAAGGAAACAATATTAGGTCTGTAATCCTTAAGGATTAAAAATGTTTTCCTAGAGTTTTACCTTGATAAAACTAGACATGGTATCCTGTCCTCTGGAATATTATTACTAATGTCTAGAAAAGGGGTCTCTGTTAAGAGCTAGTAGGCTATTGTTTTGATGGTTGACTCGTTGCTCTTGTTAGGATTGAGTCCAAAAAGTACTATATGGTTTAGATATCCTTGAACTTAGCTCTTTTATTGTTGTGTATAACATCCTAAGAGTATCATGTGCTAGTTGTATAATAGTACGTAGATCATTTTGAGGCCTAAAAATAGTACCTTGTTTGGATGTTAATATGCTAGTCTTAAATGTGAATTGGTCTTAGGTATGAGTTCAAGTCTAGTCTTTGAACTAAGGATAAATTATCCAATGTTTTTTTATGCCACCTTTCACAAGTCATTGTTATGATTATGAAGGTATGTGTGAGATATGTTTATACATTTCCTTAAGTGCCAAACTGTTAATGTGATTTCTTATCATCAACTAATTTACATAATTTAGAGCCTAGAGCAACATAGGTTACGATAGCACTAATTACAGCTTGAGTCTGTTATGGGTGTTTAAAAATTGTTAGAGAAATGTATGTATACAAATAGAGTGAACAAAAAATATTGACACAATTATTTTTTTTGTGTGGTTTAGCTTTATGATCAGAAATATCTATATCCACAATGTTTTCAAAAGTTTATAGCTTAGTATAACAATCCTACAAATACTCTCTCTCCTTATATTTTTTTCCTTTCTCTTTTAAAAAGAATTTTAGAGGGAAAAGGCTTCCTCTCCCCTCCCCCCCCCCCCTCCCTAAAAAAATCTCCCTTTATCTTCACAATTTAATCCATGATTTTGAATTTAAATAGGTCAACTTATGTTTATATTGACAATATATATATTTATATGGTGGTTAACATCTTTACTAGGTGATTATTTTGACATAAAGTCTAACCTATGACTTTTCCCTTGATAACTAGTGTAAGATCTTCAAATTTGAAATTACTTAGTTGTTAGTTGTTGTCACTAATGTCGTGGTTTTTGATATCTAGGACTGTTATGTCTAAAGGATTGTCTTCAAACTGCTCATTTTTTATTATATAACATAACATCATTTAATCCTTTTGATACAAATTTAAATTTAGAAAAATGACATTCAAAAAATATTTAGTACCATTTTAAATCAATTTCGTTATGGTTATGATTCTTAAATAGAAGATTTACATTAACAATAGAAAAGGTATGTAGTATAGTTAGCTATAATACATGTAATTTAAGCAACCAACCAAAAAAATGCTATAATGCAAACTAAGATCTAGAAATGGGATTGAATTCAAAGTGTTGATGTCAAAAATCTCACTTCAAATAGTAGTTGAAGGCCTTGAGTCAATGTAAACTCATTGTTTCCCTCTCACTTATGAAGTGCTTTTTAAAGGCAAAACCATGAGGCCAATGAAAGCCAAAACAGATAATACCTTAGGACTTTAAATGGCTTTTTATGTGTGAATTAAGGCAACATCAATAGTAACACTACATATGGCAGTGATGCTAGATGTTCTCCTTAGCCTCTTAATTAAGGGGTGTATTACTATCAAAAATCCTACATCAAATAAGAGTCAAAGGCCTTGCATCAATATAAATTCATTATCCCCCTTTACCTTGAGAGTCATCTTTTAAGGATAAAATCATGAGACAAAAAAAGGCCAAAGTGAACAATACTTGTAACTTTTAGTGGATTGCTATGTGTGAATCAGGAAAACATTGATAGTGGAGTTGTTATACGGTAAAACTCTTTGAACAAATCCACAAAGTGACATCCAAAAAAGTGATTAACTATAGGAACAATAACTAGTAGCTAGACATTCCTTGCTTAAAGTAAGCATGTTGCTAGCTTATATTCCTTCTTAATTATGTGTCAAACGTGGGAAAGTGATAATTTCCTATCAAATTGAGACACAATTGTTATCTTATCTCCATATAATGATATGAAACTTTAAATTTGAATTGTAATTGATAAGTTGTACCCATTCCTCTTTATCTTATAAATATGAAAGGCCACCCAAAAAGGAAAAAAAAAAAAAAAAAAAAGGAGTGGTAGGATCAAATATACTAGATTACATAAAGATAGGCTGAAAAATCCAACTATCCTTCTTAGGTTTTTCCCCCAAAATCAAGTTTTTCTCATAATAATCTTTATTTTAAATACTATTCACACTCTACCCAAACACTTTCTTATAATAATTAATAATATACATGTCCACTCCACACATACTCTCAATTATTTTCATTATAGTAGATAATTGAGTTTTATAATTAATTCTAAAGGTCACTATTATAGTCTATTTCACGTAAAACTAGGAATTGTGTATATTAGTAACGAAAAATCACATGAACAGAAAATTAGTCTCTTCATCACCAAACTTTCTTCTCAAGGGACCACCATAACTATAAGCAAAGGGAAAAATGTTTGATATTTTATACAATCAAATTACTTTACAATTTTAGGGTTTCTTGCTGGGAGCTTGGTGGTCATGGTTGAAAACAATGATGCTTGTCCTTTGTTTCAAATCATGGGTTAAATCCAAAGCACCATTGGACATATTTATTATATGATATTTTAAGTATTGTCTCCTTCAAAAGGGTAGGACACAAGTAGAATTAGATTTGTTATTCCTCGATATTCTTGTCCATCAATGAGAAAGTTGCATTAATTTGAATCATTTTATATATGCTCATTTTCTTATTTTAAATGATTTTATTACCTTCACTTGTGCTCTTAATATAATAATAAATCTTTCACCAAATTCTGTAGAAATTGTTATGTATATTTTGGATAAGTTTTGTATTATTTTTTACAGAATGTTTAAGTTATTGGATTAACACTTCAAAATATTATTTAATATAACTTTATAATTAATATACAATATATTGAAATATGTTAGATTTAAATTCAATAATTGTAGTCCTAGAAGCAAATTTAGGATGTGATTGATTTCATGATATGCATTTTGCCAAGGCCAAAAAACTATTTTTCACGTAACGTTTAATGAAATAATAAATTCTTATTGTTAAATTTAAAAAAATTAAAATTTCACCGAAACGTCAAAATCAATCATTAATTTTAACGATAAAAAAATATTTATGTTATTTTATCTAAATATTATAGTATATATGTATTTGATATTTAACCATTATCGTTTTAAACTTACTAAAAATAAAAAAATATTTTCTCTATCTTGTTTCAGAAATTACGAAGAAACATATTGAAAACAATTTAAAATCACTTTTAATTTTTTTCAAATTAAAAAAAAACCCTTAAAATAAAATTTTCAAAAATTATAGTTTATCCTCCCAAATATATAATTATATGTCATTAATACTCTTATTTATATTTGCACTAATATTTTTTTATTTTTAATTAAAATTAATATAAACTAGAGTAAAGTAGTTTTTAATAACATTTTTTGGAGCAAAGTTATATTTAATTTGATGACATTTTTTTTTAACAATTTTATAAAAATTAAATTTTTTTTGAAATTTAACGAATGAAAATCTATCATGTCATCGAACCTTAACCTTTTTTTTTTAAGGTATATATTTGTAGTTTATGTGAAACAACAAAAAAGAGGAAATTTTATTAATTCCCACTTAAATTTAGAAATAAAATGAATTTAAGTAATTCAGGATGTAAAAATTGTAGAGACTTTTGCTTAAGTGTCAAACCAAACAAATCAACCTCCACCAATATTTAAACTAAGTGGCAAAAAGTCAAAAGAATTTAATCCAAAAAATTAAATGAAAAAAAAAATCACAAGAAATTTTAAAATATCAAGACTATGATATTTGAACTATCATTGTACATGAAAATAATTTATACCTAAATTATGAATAAAAAAACATTAAAATTATCGAATAAAATGACAAGCTTTGTTAGAGTAGAAGCCGGCATATATTTTATAAAAATTAAATATTCCTTTGATTAATCACTTTCTAAAATATCCTTTAAGATTAGCGACAGTCTCTAACCTTAGTTGGAACAAACACTGAAAAGGACTAAAAATTTCAAGTTGATTAGAAAGGGACAACACTTTCAAATTAATCTCATTCTGCCCCTCTCCAGAATTTTTAGGTAGAGACCTAAAAATATATATACACAGTAAAAACATATATTATGATAAAGGAATCAATCTTTTCTCTCTTTTCTTTTTTTTAATAAAAATTACAAATAAATAGCTTTCATGATCATTAAAAAATTTAGTAATAATGACATTTTAATTTATTATAAAAGAATAAGCAATTTTTTTTATTTTAATAATGATTAAATTACTATTAACTTTATCAAAAATATGTTTATAATAAAAAAATTCAATTTTTTAAGAAAATAAGAGACCTAACTCAAAATAATTTTTTTCTATTTTAAATACTTTCAGTTGGTCTTCACTTTATTAAAATGTGGTTTTCCTCCCAAGAAAAAGGATAGTGATCTAACAGATACCAAAATTAAAAACTAATTATTTTTCTGTAACGAATTAAAATACAATAACCATGATCGTAAATTGGGCACAAATGTTTAGGTAATAGAAAATGTAAAGTAAAAGCGATCCAACCAAGATGGAAAAACAAAAACATAATTTTCTTTACAAATTTTTAAATATTCAGTGTTGATATTTACCTAAAAAATAAAAGTGCCTTTGGCCACCCCATGTAATAAAATAAATTAATTGGTACAACTGTTTCCACTCTTAATCCAAGATTCACTGATTATATAAATTAACATTCATATTATATTTAAACTTATCATTAACCCACTTTTATTAGATAATTTTTCCCTTAAAATTATTATGTTCTTTACCATATATAAATGTTTGGACATTCTTTTTTTTTTTTTTTAAATAATTTTGGGGGAAGATTCTAATAATATTGATGTCAACTTTCCCTTTAGTCTAAACTTGAAGAAATGTCATTAAATTTGCCTTTACAAGAAAGAATATGATAAAGAAAAATATATTAATTAGGTAAAAATAGACCTTTTTAGGTTGAAAAATAGAGACATAAAACCAACCTTGAAATTTCTAGATATTTGTTGAATGATTCCTTGTAATGACCATTAATGTCTATTTTCTAAGGTTTCTTTATGAATTTAAGTAGAAAAAAATATTTTCAAAATTTTTACTTAAATAAGTCAATGCTAGGAGACCTTTCATATATTGATTTTCTAGTAGCCATAATAGCCATTAATTTATTAAAATTATAATTAAAAATAGAAATTAAAAAAATTACCTCAAACTTTATTTAAAAAAGAAAAAAAAGTCTGATGCGAATTCTACTGTAATATAATCACTATATAAGCTATAATTTAACACTATTTTTTCAAAATTCTTGGAAACTAGAAAAATCTCATTAACACCTTAATATTTTTAAAAATTATGTTAGCCCCTTAAGCTTTTGATAAAAGGGAAAATAAGCAACATAATGGCCCTTTACTAAACATAGACAGGTAACGTAGGTAATTCCTGGCAGTGTAATGGCCCTCGCGTGGCGGCTTTTCTGATGCATATCCCCGCGTTACGCTTGCTAGATTTGAGACAGTAGAAAACGAAAGAAAAAGTTTAAATCTTTTTAGAAAAAGAAAAATGTAAATGATGAAGAGTGATGACAGGCCTAAGCCTAGCTTGGATTTCTATTATTAAAAAAGTAAGGAAGAGAAAGAAAGAAAGGAACAAGGGAAGTGACCACAAGGACAAGACCGTGATGCAAATAAATAAATGGTTTTATTACATTTTATTTTGCAAAAAGATTTGCATGAAAGTTAAAGCTTATTGGCGAATGTCGTGTAGTTCCATTTCCACTCGTACGCTAACTTCCACTCTTCTCTCTCTTGGTTTTCTCTCTAATTCTTTTGCTTCTTATTGTACCGACATGGCTCCTAAGAAATGGGGTTTCTCTCTTTCTCCTTCTCCTTCCTCTTCTTCTTAGCCTTCCAACTCGCTTAGCTTCAGTCCTCTTCTTTTTTGCAACTGTTTCTTGGTCTTCTCAAAGTAAGTTGACCTTTTGTTCTAACTACGAGATTGATTTTTCTCCTCTTCTGTTTACTTGCTTCAATCATTTTCTTATGTTGTTGTGATTATCTGTTTGTGTTCTTTTGTAGGTTGCTCTTATCTTGGTTCTTTTTCTTGTCAATTTTTCCGTTAAACAATTTGGCTCTATTTGTGTTTCGTTTGTTTATATTTGGTTTCTGTTTTGAGAAAATATATGATTGTGTTTCAAAATTATGGTTTTGTATTTTTCCCTCAAGATTTGGTATGTTTTTATGTTTCTGATTATTAATGGCATAAACAATGTTTTTCACATGTTTTAATTTTTTTTTTTTTCCTTATATATTTTCCTCTGTTATTATGGTAACTCACAATTGGGAAAGAATTGCTGGCATTCTTTTGTTTTAACTTTAAATTGCAGGTTTTTTTGTTGAAGTTACTGAAAAGGAAGCAATACATAACTTGTTGCTTGCAACTCTTTGAGGGAAGATATGGCCATGCAAACTGTGTATATGAAAGAGCATGAAGGGAATGTTCATAACCCAACTGGGCAATTTTCATCGGTGCCACCAGCACCATGGTGGAGTCAGTTGGGATCTCAGCCTGTTTATGGGGCAACTTGTGGCCAATTGAAGTCCTTTTCCATGGAAACCCCCACCGAAGAGGCAGGTCAAAGGCTTGATAAGGGCAATCCAATACAGTTCACTTTGTTTCCTGGTAATTAATCTCTCTCTCTCTCTCTCTTTTGGATACAAGACTCAGTTGAATAAAAACCATAGAAATTTGTTTTGTGTTGTTCATAAATTTTTTGTCACAGCTATCACCATGAATATTTGCTACTTGTTTAGCCTGATGGGTTATTAGTAGCAAGTTTGAGTCTTTCTGAGATGAAGAAAATTAACTCTTTTGGTGGAGTTTGCTTATGCTTCTTAAAGATCTAGGATTTCTCTATTTAATACAACAAGAATTATAGAGGATAAGTAGACTAGTAGAATAACTTTTGGCTAGTTACATTGCTTGTCTGAGGAAGAAATCTTTTCTGCTACATTTCATATTGTCTACTACTCCTTCAAAGACTATTTTCCTTTTCCAAAAAGCACTCGCCGTCATGATCAGAGATTTTTGTTGCTTTAAAATAGTAGTGCTGACATATCTGTGATTGTCTTTACAAGGAAAAGGTTCATTATCTTCATAATGCTGGCACTTAGAATTTAGTTTTAATATTTTTTCGATACAGAGCATTTCAATTTGATTATTTTTAACCAGCCTAGTTTTTCATTCAGGTGATTGCAAAAATTCCCCAGATGGACACAAGCTTCCTGGTGCCATTTCTCTGCAATCAGCTCTGCCAGAAGATCATGCTTGTTATGAGATAGGTTTTGGCCAGCACATGGTAAGAATTTTACTAAACTTAATGATATCTTTCAATACGTTATTTCTCGTAGGTTTATAGCCGCTTTGGCTGATTGTTCTCTTTTTTCATGGGCTGCAATTGTAGATCCATGCGAAATACCCATATGCAGATCAATATTACGGGGTATTCTCAGCTTATGGACCTCGAATTTCAGTATGTCTCCCATAATTCCTTTCAGCTCAATCCTTTCTATGTAGCTATATGTGCAATATTTTTTTCCATAAGGAAACAGAATTCTCATCTTCACTTGTTGATGCTTTTGGTACATGCTTGTTTAGAGAAACAAATAAAGAGGCAAAAGTTGCTTAATTTCCTTCCTTCTAATGTAGTTAATCAGTAAATGCTATGACATAAATTTTATTGCATGTTTCTGAGCTCAAAATTTGGGCATCTAGTTAATTTAATCATGAATCTAATGTGATTATGGGCCGAAAATTGCATCTAGTTTTGGCTTGATTAACATGTGAGCCTACTCATGGAACAAAACTTATGTGTTATAGTCTGTTACACGATTGCATGGGAGAAAGAACAGTGTTCCCCAAAAATCTTGGATTGAAGAATTCTTGATCATATAGGACATTCAAGATGAGAACGAAGTTTAATGGAGGGAACCTCTAGAAGGAAAAAAAAAAAAAAAAAAAAAGAATTGTAAACATGAAGATGATTACATAAAGGGTAATTTGGAAGATGGTTATAGCAATATACTGCATATTTATTATCGAGCATCTAGTTTTTGCATTAAGAAGATGAGTATATCTAACTATATTATAAATCTAGCCAAGGTTAACTAATGCATAATTCACAATGAACTAGGGTCGGATCATGTTGCCACTAAATCTATCAGGTGATGATGGACCAATATATGTCAACGCTAAGCAATATCATGGGATCATCAGGCGTAGGAAGTCACGTGCTAAGGCTGTACTTGAGAATAAAATGATTGTTAAACGCAAGGTATGATATCTGGACTCAAAAGACTTCATATGTCATCATTAAAAAGAAAAAATCATATATATTAACCACTTTCATGGGTTCCTTTATTGATAGACAGATATATCAAATACATAGAGAATTGATAATTAGATAAGAATAGAGAACTATGGAGGATAACTCAATTTAGAACAAATTTTCAATTGAAGGAGAATATTCATTCTCACTTTTTATGAAAGACTAAGAGAAGATGCTTAAATACCAAAGAAGAAGAAAACATAAGAAATATTAAAATATAATAAATAAGACAACTCATATTATTATTTTCTTAGCAAAGACGGTTTAACTCCACTTTAACCAAAAGATTAAATGTAGACATCTAAGAAAAATATCTTAATATTCCAACACTCCTTAAGAATTTTTCTTAAAAATACCCAACTTCTTTCTTAATTCTTCAAATCTTGCCTTTCCCAATGGTTTGGTCAATATAATAGCTAGCTCCTTAATTGAGCTACAATGAACAAGACAAATTTCTCCAACTTTTCCAACTTGTCAATTTGCATGATACTTCACTTGAATATGCATTTTCTGACCATGTTGAACTAGCTTTTTTCATAGAAATAACTGATTGATTGTCTACTTTAATGATAGTTGCATTAATATGATTTTTTATAAATCATCTAGTACCTTTCTTAACCAGATAGTCTGATTAGATGCAACAACAGTGGCCATGTATTATGCCTTTGTTGTTAACTGTGCCACCACATCTTGCTTTCTACACATCTAAGAAAAAACACCAAAACCCAATAAGAATACATAACCTATATTAGTCTTCATATTATCAAGGCATCTAGCCCAATCACTATTAACAAACCCATTCAACAATCCATTTTCAACTTGGTTTAATTGGATCCCATAGTCCATGGTGCCCTTGACATATCTAAACACTTTTTTAGCTGCCACCAAATGATTGTCACTTGGAGCTCATATATATATCTTGACAAAAGACTAGCAGCAAACAACAAATTAGGTATAAAAGTAGATAAATGCAACAAACTTCCAACTAAACTTTTATAATAGGAAACGTCAATCTGATTTCCACCAACTGAACTTCTGATTTGGAAGCAATGGAGTGCTCATGGGCTTGTTATTCTCCATTTTGAATTTCTTTAACAACTCCTAAGTATATTTCCTTTGGGAAGTAAAAATGCCATTTGAGGATTGGCTAATTTTAATTCCAAAAAAATATGACATAAGCTCAAGATCTGACATTTCAAACATCTTCTTCATTTTTCTTTTGAAATCAAACATTAAAATTTGATTGTTACCTGTCACTTATAAATCATGCACATAAATAAAAACATTCAACAAATCACCATTTTCAAAAACCTTTACATACAAGGTTGGCTCATTCTCACTCTTAACGAAACTGCATTGAGTTAAGTAAGAGTCAATCTTGTGCCATGCCCGTAGATCTTGTTTTAGGCCATACAAAGCCTTATGAAGCTTGTATACCTTCTCTTCCATTCCTCAAACCTTGAACCCTTCTAGTTGCTCAACAAACAACTCTTCCTCAAGTTTACCATTTAGGAATGCCGATTTAACATCCAAAAGGCAGATCTCCCATTTCTTTTGTGTAGTAAGAGCTTATAGTAGTCTAATAGTTTTATGTCTAGCAACTGATGCAAATGTATTAGCAAAGTCTACCTCTAGTTGCTATGAGAACCCTATTACAACAAGCCTTGTTTTGTTTTTGTGAACACACCATCTAGATTCAACTTGAGCCTATACACCTATTTTACTCCAATTGCATTCTTTCCATCTGGTTTATTAACGAAATCCCAATTCTTATTCTTGAAAATCATCATCAACTCCTCTTTTATTGCATTTCTCCATACTTCATAACTTGATGCCTCTTCAAAGTTAGAAGGCTCAACCATAGAACAATTATATTGCTCATAAATTTTTTATAAAGGTCTAGTTTTGAGAACCGAACAATATGTTGTTGACTAAACCGTGGCTTAAGAACTTTGATATCTTATTTTGAAACTTCTAGAATTAGATGATTGATTTATGGAATTAGATATCTGATTTTCACTATTGAAATTAGGTCTTGATTTCAAAATTAGACGACTGATTTCAAACTTGATTGTTGAAATTAGATAATGGATCTGTAGAATCTATAACTAACTCATCCATTTCTACCTTCTTTAAATCCCAATTCTAGTGAGCAAACTTACCTTCTCACTTGCACTTTGTTTGACCCAGGTTATAAGCCCTATAACCATTAGAAGTTGGTTCATAACCTAAGAAGTTGCCTTTTTCAACCTTCTAATCTAGCTTTGTTCTTTTAATTGTTAGAACATAAATGTAATAAATGGATCCAAAGACTCTTAGATATCTAGTTGTTGGTTTTACTCTTGACCATGTTTTTATTAGTGTCATTTTCTCCAATGCCTTTATAAGTAATTGATTTAGCAAGTAAATTGAGGCGTAAATAGTCTTAGCCTAAAACTCCTTTGGTATGTTCTTTTCGGTTATCAAGTATCTTGCCATTTCTGCAATAGACCTGTTTTTCTTTTTTGAAACACTATTTTGTCGTGGTGAGTAGTTCATGATCAGTTGGTGGTCAATGCCATTCTTTGCACAAAAACTTTGAAATTCATGGGAGACATATTCCTTGCCATTATATGATATGATTACTTTTAACTTGCTTCCACTTTGTATTTCAACCATGGCTTTGAACCTCTTGAACATTTCTATGACTTGTCATTTACTCTTTGGTAAACATACCCATGTCATTCTTGTACAATCATCAATAAAGATGACAGAGTATTTATTTTGGCCTAATAAATCAACACTTATGGGCCCACACATATCCGTCTGTACCAACTTTAATTTGTGTTTTGCTTTCTAAGTAGAATTAGGTGCAAATGATTGCCTCTGAGATTTTCCCATCTGACAGGTTCCAAACACTGTTTCATCATCAAGCAACACTTGCAATTCTCTTGATAACCCTTAAGATTGCATCTCCTTCAATGAAGTCATGTTTTGATGCCCATAATGCATATGCCATAGGAAAGAATCATCCAATATTGCATAATTAAAAAAATCAACCACAGAGTTCTAGCTTAAAGGAAAGCTTTTGTCAACCATAGCAACCTTTTCCATTAGTTCTCCTTTTGAATCATAGATATAGTAATGTTGACCCTTGAATGTCAAGCAATCGTCATTTATGATCATTTGAGCCACACTTGATAGATTGTGAGCTAGTTTGGGTATGAACAACACATTAGTTATTAACTTCACACCTTATTTGGTTTGGATGCCAACCGAGCCTTTTCCCTTGAGTTTGAACAACATTCCCATTACCAAGTGTAACCTTGGTATTTACTGATCTATCCAACTTGTTGGTGGCCATGTAACAAGTGCAACCACTATCTATGTACTAAGTTTGTTGACTGATGCCTCTTGTGGGTTGAGAGGCCATGAACACCTTACCAATTTCATCCTTATGTTGTTCTTCAATAAAATTAGTTGTTTGTTTTTGGTCTTAAATTAGTTGTTTGATTTTGGGCTGTCTGAATTTGCTTGGCTCTACACTCTTTTTAAAATGTCCAAAATTCTTACAAAATATTCATTGTACCTTGGATTTGTCTTCTACCCAACAATCCTTCATAAAGTGGCCTAGTTTTTTACAAAATTTATAAGTTGGATACCACTTGATGGACAGATAAATAAAACAAATAGAGAAATGATAACTGGATAAGAACATAGAACTATGAAGGATAACTCAACCTGGAATAGATTTTCAATTAAAGGAGAATACTTAGTCTCACTTTTCATAAAGAACTAAGGAAAGACACTTAAACACAAGAGAAGAGACTCTTAGAACACGTAAGAAACATTAAAGCATAATAAATAAGACAACTCATTCTAATATTTTCTTAGGAAATAAGGTTTGACTCCACTTAAACCAAGAAACTATAAACATAGTTGAATGTAGACATCTAAGAAAAAATCTTAATTTTACAATATTTATACAGATTAATCCTGGCCATTTTTCAAAAGTGACAAACTCCGTTTTGCAATGACAACTATAGGAATTTTTATTAAGAGAGTCCAATTAAAATGTATAAATTTTTAATTAAACTTATATATTTTGATAATAAATAAAATTCATATTCATAAAATGAATTTTAATTGGAAAGTGGAGATAATAGTGGTGTTTATAATAGTAAACAAACTCAAACTTGATTCTAAAATATACCTATAAGTTATAAGTTACAATATACACATCTCATTCAGTTAGTTATAATTCATGTAGATAAAATAAATTTTAATTAAAAAGTAGAGATAATAATAATATTTATAATAAATAATTAATATTAACAAATATAATTATAATACTTTATTGTTTATCAATTTGCCTTTTAACATGAAAGCCTAGATTTGTTAATTCAATTGGTTTTGGCGATACGTGAGTTAAAGGTAACGAAGCCTTATATTACCCGCAATTTGGGATCTTTTACAATCTTATTATACAATTAGCTTTGCTTTCAGAAGTTCTCCTCTGATATACTGACCAAATGAAATTGCTTACATGTCGCAAAATGTAGAGGATCTTTAACATTTGTGTAACTCATTATGCTAATCATGACCATTAACAGAACATCTTCTGCTCTCGATAATTTTTAAATTCCCCTCCTGACTCTCTCTGTAACTGTTTGCCTATTTTTCTTTTTCTGCAGCCATATATGCACTATTCACGCCATCTCCACGCCATGCGTCGACCAAGGGGGTGTGGGGGTCGTTTCTTGAATGCAAAAAATATTAAAGAAAAGAATGGCAGAGATGAGGAGAAGAAAGGTGGTGAGCAGCAACTGTCTCCCCGTACTGGTTCTCACAGTTCCGAAGTCCTGGAATCCGAGGGTGGCAATTTGATTGCTTCAAAAGAAACAAACTGCAACACATCAAATCTTGCAGGCTCAGAGGTGACTAGCATGTACTCTAGGGGGGATTTCAATCGCATCCCATTTAATCATATACGACCATCTGTCCGTTCTTTCTCTGGAATTATGGACAGTGGGCGCGGCATTGTTATGCCTAGCCAGTGGATTGCTGCAGCGGAGAGCTGCAGCAACCTTAAAGCTTGACAGCGAGGAACGGTGGTGGGCTTGGTGCTGCACGCACCAAACCCCCTCCTTGCTGTGACCAAATGGAATTCATGGAATTGCTCGACTCACCATTTGGTTTAGGCAACTCATTCTTGGCTCAGAGCATTATGGCCATCTTTTCCACTCCATGCAGCAGTGCGGTGTGGAGAGCTAGAGATGCTGACTCCCTAATGCACTTCAAAAAACGTATAATGAACTAGACTGTAAATGGGATTATTCCCATTTATCCAATAAATGTGTTAGATATGGATTTGTGAGAAAAACTAGCAAAATCTATGTTCCAGTGTGCGCTTCTTGAACGTCTATCGTCAGTTTCTGGATTTTAGAACTGTTGTATGATAGAAGTGTTTCTGCACTGCCTACTGTGCTCAATGTAAGAAATGGCTTGACTTGATCCTCATATTTTGAAGTGCTTTTAAGCAGAATAGTGCTGTGAAGATGCCACCTTAATTTGCTGATAGAATTTGAAGTATATTAGTTGTGGTTTTCAGCTAACATTGAATCATGGATTAAAGGACTTATAGCTTTGTGTTTGGTCACTGAAGAGAAGTGGATTGCTCTTGACATGAGATGTTGCACTTGATTTATGATTAATCATCTGCATTGTAGGATGAGATTCTATTATAAGAAACTGAATGTTAAGATGGGTTCTTGAAAAATGACCTAAACATTCTTCCTACTTGCGATTTAAAAGAGAGAAGAAAGCTGGGCTTATGATAAATGAAAACACTTCGCTTCAAATCTTTTAAAACCAGAACCGGATGATGACTCGATCAAAGGCTCAATCAAGTCAGTCTGACTGATGCTATCAACATAGCCCAGAAGCAATCCTTCCTTGCCCCATTGCCCATTTTCTTGGTGGCATTGCCCTCATCTACGCCCCTAGAGCACCGCGGTTGGCTTTGTGCAATTGTACCATCCACCAGCACCACCCTCACTCCACAAGATCTATCGCACGGCCCTCCTCCTTGCTTGTGCCGTTCTCACCCAAATCTCTGGAGCAACGCGGTTGGCTTCATGTGACTATGCCACCCACCACCATCAGATTTAGCGCTGCCACCTTGTTTCTCCACCAACCAACCAATATACACAATCACACCAAATCTCCACCAACCCTGCCGTGTTTCTCTTTCTTCATCAGCCTGCCGCCTTTACGACCTGTCACCAGATTTGCAACCCACATCAACCTGTTCTCCAATGAATTTCTCATAAGAGTATCAACCATTTTTTAATTTTCATTATACTTTTCAATCAATTAAGCATTTTTATGCTCTAAATCTAAATTATCGAGATATACGGGTGTAAAAATCAAAACTTTAAAACTTTGATTTATATATTAAGAAATCTTCAATAATCATTTTAATAATTTTCTTCTTGTCGAAGTGTCAAGTCTCCAACTTATTACATGGTCGGGATAGTTTGTGATTTTTTAAGTTTTGCGACAATAAATAATTGAGCTAGACTGCTGCCCCAGCGGGCCGAACCAGCCCAAACCCAACCTTATCCATCTTGTGTTGCTTCTCTTCTGAGCTGCAAAAAAATCTCCCGACCAGATTTCTTCCATTTCAATCCAAAATGGTAGCTTCTTCTTCTTCTCCTCTCTCCATGGCTGCTCCATCGTATTCTCTCTGCAACTTTAAGAAGCTTTCAAACCTCTGTTTTCCCACGTCCCAATTTCCTCCATCTTCAAAACCGAAAACATATCTCAAGTTCAAAACTCAACACCATCCCACATCGCTCCACTTCTCCCTCTCTCATTTCACTCGCTTTCGCCGCTTCTCTTCCTCATTTGAGACATTTCCTTTATCTGAAGATGACCAAGACCTCACAGAAGCAGAAGCAGAAACAGAAACAGAAACAGAAACAGAGCCCGAAACAGTGTCAGAATCAGAGCCTGAAACAGAGTCAAAAGTGGCAAAGGCTAGTGAAGAAGGAAGACTTTACGTTGGAAACTTGCCTTATTCTATGACTTCTTCTCAGTTAACAGAGGCTTTTGAGGAGGCTGGTCGCGTGATTTCTGCTGAGGTTTTTCTTTTCTTTTCTTTTATATTTAGGTCCTGTCTTTGGCTTAGTGGGCTTGTGGTGGTTTTCCTGATTGTGTTATTTTTGTGTCGAATGTTCTTTCTTTCTTTCTTTTTCTTTTTCTTTTCTTTTTTTCGATTTTCAGATTGTTTATGATCGAGTTACAGACAGGAGCAGAGGGTTTGGATTTGTAACAATGGGGAGTGTGGAAGAAGCTAAAGAAGCCATTCGTTTGTTTGATGGTTCTGTAAGTGAATTATTGATTTCTTTCAATGGCTTTATTTTTTATATTGCTTTCATTTCTGAATTGAAGTTTAGGGTCTTGCTACAGTACCTATCTGGTATAATTTTACACTTTGAAGTTTTCAAATTAGATGTCAGCACTCATGACATGAAACATTACTTGCAATAGCACCATGACCGGCCTGAGGCCGAAGAAAAAACCTCCGGGACAAAAAAAAAAGATGTGTCCCATATTGAATTTATTTTATTAGAGTGTTACCAACATGACTATTGTTAGAGTCAGAAAAAAAATGGTATAATGTATAATGACTGAGAATGTTGCTCTTGTAGCATACAACATCAAGTTTGTGACTATATGTGACTCGTAGATTCCATTCCAACAATGTTGCTTCCACGCAAAATCCTGAATTGTGGGGCTGTCTGTATCAGCTGACAGACGAATTTCATCACTTCACTTATTATAGCAATAATCAGATGGCTTTGAAAAAGAATTCAGATAAAAAAATGAGTCAACTTCTATGCTAATTTTATCGTGTTGATTAGGGTGGTAGAGTGGTCAATAGTTCCATGCTGACAAAGAGAGAAATCGGGATCTGGGGACACTGCCATAGAGATCAGCTGCACAATGTAGATTTATAAACATTTCTAATTGTTGATGATAACGTGTTTGGAATTGATTTTGACATTACTTTTCTATCTCGGGTTGTAACTCTCTCCTCCTCAAGAGGAAAATTTTTCGAACTAGATATTTTATGACTGAAGGTTGTTAAATGTGAACCTACATTTCCATGTTAAATACCCAAGAAAGTTAACATAGTTTCGTTCTTGACATCTGTTGACAGCAAATTGGAGGCCGGACTGTGAAGGTAAACTTCCCGGAAGTGCCAAGGGGAGGTGAGAGGTTGGTCATGGGACCAAGAATAAGGAGCAGTAACCTGAGCTTTGTTGACAGCCCTTACAAGATCTATGCTGGAAATCTTGGTTGGCGTCTCACATCACAAGGTCTCAGGGATGCATTTGCTGAACAACCAGGGGTGTTGAGTGCCAAGGTCATCTATGAGAGGGACACAGGTAGATCTCGAGGATTTGGGTTTGTCTCATTTGAAACCGCTGAGGATGTAGAATCTGCGTTAAATGCCATGAATGGAGTGGTAAGGATGCTTTCGTGACACATATTTTTAGTTTATTGTTTTAGCTTTTCTTTGTGTCTAATGAAATGAATTCTGCAATTAGGAGGTTGAAGGGCGACCTTTAAGATTGAATGTCGCTGCTGAAAGAGCTTCCCCTCCTTCCATGCAAGCATTGGATAGAAATACAGAAAACAGTCTTGACAGTAGTGATTTATTTTCTAGCATCAGCACCTAAAAAGTGTAGGGTGTCACAGGAGTATTCTGTGAAAATATTACCTTCAACTAAATTTTGACTCCTATTATTTACAAAATAGTTCAGCCTAATCAGAGAGACTAAAATTTGGAAGGACAGGTATATGGTTCCAGTCCTTATGTTCTGGGTTGAGTGTATGCAATTGTTTGTTGTTCAAGAGAATTACTGCAAATTATAGCAAGGCAGAAATTTACTCTTTATTTATACAACAGGGCATATGGATTGAGCGATGCAGAATGGTTCTTCATTTACTGGGCAACAGAATGGTGATTTTTTTGTCTTTGTCAACAGACTAAGCCCATGCAGGGTTGCACGCCGCATCCTCATCAAGAAATCCATCGTAGTGCAAGATGTTTTTATATGCCAAAGCAGAGTGCATACTCTTATCTGCTACAACGGTATGGGAAAGTTTATCCAGTCGTCTCCCTTCGAAGAGGAATCGGACTTTGAACTTCCCTCTTCCATTGTGGATGTATGAACACCCTGCGAGATCAATTCTCACCTACATTGATAAGTGAATTAAGTAAGCTCGCAAGTAATAGAAGAAAAAGGCTCTTGAAAATATCATATTACGTAGGAATTAGAAACACCTAGGGTGTGAAAAACTAAAGAGAGTCATTCTCCTTTTATAGTCAATTCAAGATAAAACGATAATTAGTGGTAATCCTGAAATTAACTTTAAAGCATGTGATTGTCCTCTTGTGATTAGGATTATATTTAAATTGAGTTAATTTGGGATCAAGTATGAATTTGGCTCAAACAAGCTCGATTGTAACATTTGAAAGTTGATGAATTTGACTCATGAAACTCTCGAATCGATTCAAATTGATTAAAACAATATTGTTTTGATATTTTCATTAATATATATATTAAAATAATATTATTTTGATTATTTAATACATTTAACTTGTTGAATTGAGTCGACTTCAAACTTAACTCATCTCAAATGAGTCTAACTTGATGAGCTCGAACCTGATCTCAGACTTGGGTTGAATAAAGCATGTAAACAAGATATATCTAATCAAATTTCATCGAAAAGTAGAATGACATAACTAATGTGTAATGCGAAGCAAATAAGAAAATGATTATATCAGTTAAAATGTCATTATTACAAGATCTCGCAAATCTTTATGTGACACCCATTCAAGCAAAAATCAAAGAAAATTTTAAAGCCTTGTCTGAACTCTAAAAACTACAAGCATTTGTTATATGATAAATTTTAACTCACGAATTATCTTCCTAAGAAGTGATCAACCACAAAAGCAAAAGTTTGTGCCTCAATCTATGAATAAACATCGTATCTTTAATATAAAAAAGATAGAGAAGAAAAAAAAGAAAGTAAAACAAAGAGATTAAGACACGTAATACTTTGGACCTAAAGTTAGACAATGAAATGTTCATCAAGATTTACAACTCTCTTCAATATTTTCATCTAAAATCAAATTTCGCCATTTCCATAATATCTATACAGATTCTATTGTAGTTTTTTTTTTTTTAATTATTAATTATATAATTATGAACGTAAACTTTAAAATAATTGATTAAATCACGTGATAAAGTCACTTGCAGGAGGGTTTGAATTATACAGATGAATTGATGTAAAAAAAAAAAAAAAAAAATCTTGCCGAAAAAAAGTTTACTTTAATTTGCAACCTAAATTATTAAACATAAATTTAGAGTCATTCGTCTAGCAACTATTTAACTCCCTTTGCAATTAATTAATAATTATAATTTTTTATTAAATAATTTAAAGTTTAAATGGTAAATCACAGAAGCGAAATAGCCCTTGTGCGCTGTCGTATACGCGGCTTCCGCCGTCTCTTTTTGAAACTGCTCATTGCCAAGTGTGGCGGTTACGATTTACGAAGCTTCGTTCTTGAAGCTTATTTCGTCGGATTTGAATTATAGAATCTCCAAAAATAGTTTTTTTTTTTTAATGAAATTTTACTAATTATTTAGTTAAAAAATATTTAGAATTGAATTATATAAAAACAATAAATCAAATTTACACAACAAATATATTTTATATCACCAGCCCCCAGAGCCCAAATGTCTCAAAAAAATTAAATCAATCAATACAAAAATTGACAAAAAAAAAAAGGTACCATCTCAAATGCCTTCGATCTACAACAAAACCATGTAGTTACGCGGGGGGCGGCGGCGGAGGAGTTTGTACGGAAGTACCAGCAGTATTGTTACTTCCGCCACCATTATTATTCTCCCATGGCTTTACAGTGAACAACACAACGAATAAGATGATTACGAGCAGAAGAATGATGGCATAACAAGTCCATTTCCTGGTATTTTTCTGGTGTTTTCTGGCAGTCTGCAGTCGCTCGGTACCACCACGAACGAAAGAATGAGCTCTGGCCACCTGGCTCTCAATATCGTCTAATTGTTCACCTTGAGCCTGCACCAATACAGCCATGTCCAGAAACACCTGGTGCAGCTCCTGCAGATTTTTTTCCATCTCTTTTACAGCATCATGCCTCTCTTGAATTTCATTTATGGTGTCCAAAATTCTGCCTCTTCCTTGCTCTTGAATTGCCTTTTGTAAGAATGTTTCACTCTCTCCTGCACATTGACAAAGTCCTAAAATCAAAATTCTTTCATATGCAGATTTTGTTTTATAAATGAACAAAAAAAAAATCAAAATTATCTTAAATTTTCATCATTCGATATTATAAGATTTCATAATTTTTTATAGGTTACCAACCAAAACAAGAAATAAATAAAAAATAAATAAAATCAGCCATCAATTAAAGTAAGTAACAGACCTGTTGAGATCAAACGGTCCAAAACCTTTTCATCAGGATTTTCTCCGGTGACCGTAAAGTACCGTCTCTTTACAGTGTCTCTGTACTCGCCGGAAATCTTCTCTCTCAGTTCGTTAAAACTCTCCATCGAATCCTGCAACTTCTTCCTCAATCCGTTGACCACTGACGTCCTCGTCCGATCCGATGACGATCCTGGACCGCATCCCGGCAGGCTGCGGTTGGCGGCGTTGGACCGATCCAGAGCCTCCAATCGAACCTTGATCAATTTCGCCTTCTTCAAGGCGGAGCTGACATCGGCATCCATCCGAGAACGCAAGTCTTTGACGGCTTTCGCGTTGTGAATAGTCTTGCTCTGTTCGTGAGAGGACTTGAGATTGGTGTAGAGACGGTCGAGCTCCTTGAGCTCGTCCTTGACGGACTCGACGTCATCGAAGAACTTGTCAAGATTGACGCCACCGGTGGACGGCGCTTCCGACATTTGCACGGAGTGTTGGCGGTGGTCAGGCGACGCGCGCTCGCTGCGAAAGCGAGAGAAAGAACCGGAAAAGAGATCGTTCATTGTGAATTTCGCAGCGATAACAACTACGTTCGCAGTTAAGAGGAATTAGATGAAGCGGAGCAGGTTGATTAGATTAGAATGAGGTGATGGAGAGAAATGGGATTAAGTAGATGCTTCAATGGGGAGAAAGGTCAAATGGCGACTTGGTTCAACAACTACGTCGTTTTATTATCTTAGAAGTCATTTAGGCGAGGCCGAGGAGAGGTAGCGGAAGGTGAAGACGGTCAAATCGGGTAGAAAAGTCGTACATGTAATGCGCGTAAGCCTGTTGAATTTATTAGACTGCCTCCATTTTCCCCCCCAAGGTTTGGTGCAAATCATTTTTATCCCTTGAAATTATAAATCACACTTTATTCATCCTTTGAAAACAAAAATTATAAAGGTAAAATAGTAATTACATTATTCAAAATAGTAATCACACTTCATTAACATTTAAAACTATGAATTTTATTATCACTATACTAAAATCTGATGGTTAAAATGTTTGTAAGTCATTGATAAAAATATTGTTTCACTTGTAAAACTTGTTAAAGCTTATATGAGAAGTAGATTATTGATAAGAATATTGTTTTACTTAAAGAACTTGTTAAAGCTTACATGGGAAGTAGATTGTTGATAAGAATACTATCACACTTGTGGAGCTTGTTAAAGCTTATATGACAAGTATGTTTTTTATAAGGATATTACTTCATATGTAGAGTTTGTTAAAATTTACATAAAAAGTAAGTCTTGTAGAGTATTCTGTTAGGTGTGTACAACCAAACATATAGAGAAAAGTCAACTTTTCTAAATAACAAAGTGTTATATTCTATATCGTTCATTATATTTCTCATCTTACAATCATCTAGTTATGTTAAAGTTATTGAAAATGATTTTCTGACTCTTATATTATAAGGTAAATTTACTATATGCAATATTGCATGAACATCACATTTTTGAATTCACTCAACCACAGTGCTAAAAAAAAAAAAGTAATAATAAATGATTTTGATGTTAACTGGGTTCAAATCTTTTAACTCTTCTTCTCTTTTTTAAGGTGTTGGTCTTGCAATTAAATGTGTTAGTAGAAATATAAACTAAGCCAAATTCTTATTTTGGTTCTTTGTTGTTGACAAATTTTCAATACCCATTTGCCTCATTTAAGCTTGCAAATGTTGCCACAAGTTGGCTTTATATGTTATTGTTGAAAGGGGGAAAACCTAATAGTCATTTTTTATTTGACTCGAGACGTTTATTAATTAAGAAATAGTCAGATTTAAGCAGAGTAAAGATTGAAGTTTTGGTTAGGATGAGTCTTGTGTCAATTGATTCTTACGATCTTATACTTATTTTATATTATCAATGATAGAATAAACACAAAGTGAAAAAGTGAATAGTCTAATAAAACGAAATTGTTAGATTGAATGTGTGGATATGTCATTAATTTATGATATTGTAGGTTTTGAAGAAAAGAGTAGGATAGGGTGGAATGGTTGTGGAGTTAGAGAAAAGAGTGGAGGCACAAATCACTTTGAGAATAACTACGAAAGCAGGAGAAGGTAAAATATGAAAGTATGCGGCAATGGAGAAAAGAGGAAGGAAAAGAAACCAAAGAAAAACGAAAAGAGAAGAAAGAAGATGAAAATTATTTAAAAGGGTTACATAATAATTAAAATCTATATAATTTTTAAAAGCCTAATTTAAAATATTTTAAGTGAATAAATGTGATTCATGCATTCAAATACGTAAAAATGTTTTTTTTTATTTATTAAACCTTGGATAGGAAAATGTAATTCACTTGCTTTATTATTAAAACCTTTTATTGTTTATTTTCTTTTAAAAAAGTAAGATATAACATGTTATATCCCTTTTAAGGGACTTTTAGAATTAATCATGGAAGGTGTAATAAGTGGGGACCTTTTTATTATTTCAAAAAATTTTAAGACACTTTGTGATCACATAAAACCTTGAGGGGTCCCGAATGAAAAGTAAGACTGGGTCGTACTGATTTGGAGTTACCTGCCGTCGCAATTAAGAATTTCATAAATTGAGTGAATAGATGGTGGTGGCTAATGTTATTTATTTATTGATTTATATTATATTTAAATTAAATTTCGACATAATCATTCATTTAAATTAATTTTGAAAAACAATATTTTGTAAAGTTTAAAGCCGTAACGATAGGGCTGGATATAGGTTGAGTCAGCTTGGTGTAAAAAGCTAAGTAGGTTGATTCAATTCAATTTAATATACATTTAAATCAAATTTATATTTAAAAAATTAGTTTATTTAATTTAAATTAAAAAGAATTTAATTTGATTAGATTCATCTTTATTTTTTAGATTCGTAATTTAAGTTTAATTCAAATTTAATTCAAAATTATGATTTAAATTAATGATCCGAATTCATAGTTTGAGTTTATAATCCAAATTTGGGACTTAAATTCATAATTCATTAACAAAAAACAAAACAACGATATTTTGTTAATGAGTCTTAAATTTGAGATACAAATTTAAATCATGAATCAAAATTATAAATTTGAATCGTATTTAAACCAAACTAATTTTTATTACAATCAAACTCGAATTGCCACTAATTTTGACTCAATAAACTTGAACTAAACTATTTTTTTAAAATTAAATTCGAATAAAAAATATTCTAATATGATTTGGCTCGTATCCACCCTTGTACACAATTCCTAAATTTTTGCTCATTTATTAGGACCGTACATATAATACTAATATTTTATTAAGAATGGGTAATTACCAATTAAATAGTCAAATTTTAGTTTATAATATTAAATAATCTGATTAAATTTATAAAAATAATAAATTAAATTATGTTATTATTTTTTAATAAGTTTGAAGTAAGATGTTATAAATATTGAATTTTTATTTTTTTCATTTCAAATTAATTTAAACTTTTTCAAGTTTTATGTTAGTAGTATATTTTGACTATAAAAATTTTCAATTAGGTTAAATGTTTCTAATTTTGATTTGAATGCCATTAGTATTTTTGATTTAAATGCCATTAGTATCAAATGTTTCTAATTTTGATTTTATTGTGTCTTTAATGCTGTAATTATTATTTTTGAAACTATTATAGAATATATTAGAATTTTGAAATTTTCAAAAACACCTCCAAATTTAAAAAAAAAAAAAAACCTTAAATTTTCATAAACTACCCTAAAATTTTGAAATATTATAATTTACTCTAAATATACAATTATATGTTATTGACATCTTTATCTATATATGTAAGAAATTTTATTATTTTAATTGAAATTAATATAAATTAATAAAATTTTAGAAATAAAATGTTATTTAGTTCAAGGGTGTTTTTTTTTTAATAATTTTATAAAAAATTTAACAAAAATTGGTAATAAATTTAATAAATAGGTAAAAATTAATTTTTGTAAATTTAAAGGTAAGACTCTATAATTTTATCTAACCTCAACTGGGAAATAGTTAATGTGAATAATTTCAAGTTTAATGTTAGAAATTTAAATTGCATGTTTTTTTGTTTAAAGTATTATTTTTTATTTTTTACAGATTTCAAGTTTTATTTATTGTTTCAACCCCATATTAAATGTTTCAAATCTATATCCCATTTGTTTCAATTTCAATGTTATTCCACACCACATATTTATAAAAGCAGTTATCCTTATCCTAAACTTGTTTCAGGGGTTGCAATAATATTCAACCATTACATGACTTTCTTACAAATTAAACAACCCCTTAATTTAGCCTCAACTCTAAGAAGGAATTCTTTTATTAAATTAGTATTATTTGACAAAATAAAAAGAAGGTGCAATATAATTTTATCTTTTGCATTTTTTCTGAACCATATATTTGGAGAAAACTTAAATAACAATTTACCTGATACTATTACTATTATAACACAACTTCTAAGCAATTGAAGAACTAATTTAGTATATTATTCCAAGTCTTTCGGGCCAGCATAATTTACCTAATTTGAAATGACTCACGTGATCTGAAGAATCTGCCAAATTCCCCATGTTCAATTATTTATTAAGAACCAAAAAAAAAAAAAAAAGTCAAAAAAGAATCGTCAAATTAAAGTGAAGCATGCAAGGACATACATACATTACATTGATGGCCGGCACCAAGCTCAGTTTCAATCAGTCTGCCAGTGGAGGATTGAAGTTACTCTGTATGATTAGACCCGTTCATCTTCAGTAATAGATTAAAAAAGCACGTTCATCAATTCATTTGCTACAATAACTCAGTACAACTACTTGCAATTATCATAAGATCAGATAAACCGTGTATCCCTTCGTATCATAAAAGTCTTGAATAATAACTTCTACATGTTGGTCTGATTGGTAGGTATATTTTCTAATCAAACCCCAATAAGACGAGACAAGAACAAAGGACTTGGACTTTGATGGGAAGGGATAGGGAGACTTGACCGAGTGTATCAAATAAAAAAAAGACTTGACAAGGTTTCTAAATAAAGACTAAATGACAAAAATACTATAGAAAAATATGCATCAGCAAGACAGTTCAGAATTCTCTATTCAACAAAGGCGAGTTCGATTACACCAACTGGAGGTAAATTATTTTTGCTCTTTGGGAACTAAAAAAGAATTATAATCTGTTTCCTGCTTTCGCCAAGCTTTTAAACTATTCCTTTTGTTGTAACAAAGAAAAGGAAAAATTATACACCTAAACATAATAATTTACAAATGGAAGTTACAAAATTTAATACATCCTGGATGGCATACCTGAGAGTGGTTAAAGGTAGAAAACAAAGCCAAAGGATCAAGCAGATTGTAGAACAGTCAGAAAATATGGATACCCATGGCAGGTACCTGAAGACTGCCTAGTTCCCTCTTCATTTCCTTCATCATTAATACCCAATAGATTCCAATTCAATGAATAGTTTGATAGATCATATGTTCCAGGAGAAAATACACAAATTTCAAGCGGAATTTCAGCTGTAGACTTAGGCTCAAGGTGAACACTTGTAGCGCTTGATCCAGACCAAAGAAAGGGGAGGACACTTTCTGGTAATGACGGCAACTTTCCAGCTTCAACTCTAGGAATACTAGATGTAACTTTAATTTCAGTCACTGCACGCACTTCATACCACCCTGATTGGTTTCTAGAAGGAACAGACGATTGCATTGTGTTTGCACTGCTTGATTGATCACTACCACTTGGGGAATCAAACGTATTGACATGCACATATGCGGCTGTATCTGATGAGTTGTGAAGTGTCATCCTTAAACTTATTTGACAGAAAGAAGCATTAAAATTATGATGTGTGGTCTCAGGTCCATCAATGAACCATGTTATTGGACTTGTACTCAATACACTACAAGAAAAAGAAAAATATTTCACAAGAATGATAAGCAAACAGGAAAGCAACAGATAAAGAAAACTGTAACCAGTCAATCAGATTCAAAATTCAAATCAGTAATCTAACCCTTGCCTGCAATGACATGCATGGTGAGAAAATAGCTTTTGTGAATTGGAAACCCCATCAGTCTTTGGGAGCCGAGATATCAAAATGAAGTCAACTGTATTTAGTTCATCCTGATAAATGGAGAAACAAGACCTCATTATATTTATAATACAGCAAGGACGAGCTAGAAATAAAGATCAAACATCCATTTTGTTCAAAATTTATTGAAGTACCAGATTGCATGCAAAGCATTTCTAGTTTTACCTCATATTTTATTTTACATTTAAATAAGATTTGCTCTGAACCACAAGAAAGGAACGGTAATGTTGAATACAGAAAACAATTTCAAATTGGGTTAATGGTTCGGATAATCGCATAGGACATTATCTAGCAAGGAAATAACAAACCTGGGAAGACACTCCTTGTGACCTTTCACAATTGTGAAAATCAGCCAAAGGTGAGCTAGAAATATCAAAGAGCATGTCATTGCCGCCCTGAAGATTTACATCACTTCCAGGGAGAGGAGGGGAAAGAGATGAGCTTTTATCATTAGAAGTCACTGATTCGCCATGATTCTGAAGGTAAAGAATAACTTAGTTGTCATACAATAACAATGCAAATTGGTGAAGTTGAAAGAGACACACCATGTAATATTAGAATAAAGAATACAATTCAAAGTCACAAGCATGCCTCTGACAAACTAACATGAGGACAAATGTGTTATGGACTCTGATGTTTATATTGATGAAGGTGGAGCAAGTCATGGCTGCAAATGACATGGCTAGGCACACCATAGTAATCACACATCAAAAACATTCTCAATTCATGCAACTCAACCTATCCTCAATCTTCAGAGCTTGATCTAGAGCAGCTTAGGCCTGGCTGGGCGAGTTTAATCTACAAAAAATATTCTAAATCTTACATGTAAGTGATTCAAAGAAAAAATTAATACACTATAAGTGCACCAAGCCATCCCTTCATTGAGGAAAATAATGAGATTCTAATCTCCAGATTCATACATATATCACAGGTCAAGATGGGTTGCAGAAAACTCAAATCGCACAACCAAAATTAAGTTTCAGTTCTCAATCCAAAATTGAAAAAACTCCAATCCCAGGGAGTTCAGTTAATGCTTAGACTGGATTAGCTTCAACCCACCCAAGGCCACATTGATTATTAAGATTTGAGACATTAAAAAAATAGTAATAAAATATTGACAATCCTGCATTAGAAGATAAATCACAATGATTATAAAAGGAATTTTTTTTGGACAACAAAAGTACATTGCTCATTTCTTAAGCAGAGACAAAGGGGGGAAAAACAGAGATAACCAACCTTAAGAATGAAAAAACATGATAAAGCTTGACCGGTAAATAAAGATTTTGAAGGAAAGATGACATCAAAAGGTTGAAGCAATGAAATTTCCCACTGGTCGCCAACAGCTGATAACTGCTGAATCTGGAAACTCTCTGAACTGGTCTGGTTTAAAATATCCATGCGCACAAGGAACTGCTGCAATCTCAATGGACAGGGACTAATTTGATATGTGACATTCAATGATGGTAAAACCTGTTAAAAATGAATAAGATCAGTCACCACTCGTCAGGTCCATAATCAATAAGTATTAGGGTAAGTGCACATTTGAGAGGAAATAGTTTAATTTGCATAGGATTTGGAAATCATAAACCTAAGACTAATCAGTTCTCACAGTAAAAGGAGAAAGAAAAGAATATTGTATAAGAAACACAAATGAAAAAGTGCTAACAAATAGCACCAAGAAAACTATACATCATCTTTGATTATTTCTGTGCCACTACAAAAAAGATCTCCTAACATATCAGCCACAGAAGATTCGCAATAGTGAAAGCCATCACCAGTACAATGGTAGTACCAACAATGGTGAATATATCAAATCAAAATAATCTTTCTCTTTCCACATTCAAGTACAAACCTGCAAGTTATAACTCATTCGTAGGGTTCGGTATTTTATGAAACTTGATATATTTCCCATCTCATAATATATTGTTATCAACAAGGAAATATTTCCAGGAACAGCAGCCCGAAACCAGAGAGGCCACAACAAAGGAGTGTTGCCGTGTACTGTAGTGTCCTGAACAGAGAGGCAAACAGAAGGCGTTAGACCAAAAAAAAGCACCAGCTACAATTAGATATAATTAGCCAATAGAAAATGCACAGAAGAACTATTAAGCTAACCTCTGGAAATACAAACAGAGCTTGAGGCATTTTATTAGAATTATGAAGAGCTCCACTTTGTTCAGCAACTGTCTTCTTTTCTAAGCAAACAGGAATTTCTTTCATCAGTTCATCCTGCTTCCCGACACAAAGGAATCTCGGATGACTAATTTTCATCTTCAGATTCTGCTCACATATATCAGAACCCATGTCATAAACTTTATAAGCAAAAAACAAAACATTCCCACAGGACATGCACATATGTGGAAAATGTGGAAAATATTGGGCTTCGCCCCCCACATGAAGCTACAGAGTTGGTCATCTTGAAACATGGATGTATTTAAGACAACTCAGCTATGTATAGCAGTCTGAGATTATTGTCTTTCTTGTAAAGATAGATGTATGGTGCTCATGTTGAGAAAGATGGGAAAGTGGGAACTAATGTTACAAATTTCCATCAGTAACCATTTTGGATTGAGACTCAGATGGCCAAATATATACCTTTACAGAAAATTCTGAGGGGTTACTCAACTCCAAAACTAAGTGCCGCAAATCTCCAGCATATGCTCTTTCTGGTAGCTGACGAATGAAGCACTCAAGCTTGGGTAGACTCTGCAAGTGACGAATATATATTAACAGAAAAATGTTGCTCTAGCTCACTCAATGAAGTAAATTTCAGAAAAGATAAGGAGGAGAGGGAGGAGGAAGTGTGAAGACCTTGATAACCAGAAAATTCAGGTCATTGCTAGGGGAAGACTTTGCTCTCTGTCTGCCCTTTGCAATTTGCTTCTTGATAACAGTAGTGTCGAAGTTATACAGACCAACAACAGAACCTGATAGTTTCCATCTAACCCCAATAATTTTTAAAATGCCTTCAACCTTGGGAGTAACAGTAAGTTGTACCTAAAAATGAATAAAATTGAACATCAAGTGATTTTGTAGGTATGAGAAGTGAAGAACAAAATGTTCCAAAACTGAAAAACATGTTGTCAAGGAAAAGAATCATGCTCGTCAATACAACCATACATGTATGCACATGTGCACACGCAATCTCTAAAAATGAAGTCTGGAACTTCTTTGAAACTGAAGACCGTAAAGAAGCATAACCTGGACACTATATCCCACAGAAAATCATCTTCATCTTATTAGCTTCTTTGAAATTAGGTATGAGATGAACTGAAACATTCTGGAGCTACAAAGATGGTTCTCAAATTGTCTACACAGCATGCAATAAGCTGATTTCACAACCCTCTTCACATGAATTCACAAATCAAATAAAAATGCCCACTAACTACCTTGCACACCATATTGTACTGAGATTTAAGAAACAAATTTTATATCAATGACATGCAGAATCCAAACACAAACACATCAAGTGCTCACCAAAATTGCTTCACCACCTTCCAACAGAAAATCAGCTTCAGACAAAGTAAATGAAGAAACACCAGAACTCATATCCCTGCAGTAGTCAATCAAACAGCTCAAATAACAGTATCAAATATAATTAAAAGAGATGTGCATGCAACATTATGAACAATTAACAATGTTCACATGAAAATCAAACCAATCTTGAAATATAAACTATGTTAGTACACACATACATACCCTGTGGCAGTAGAACTTTCCAATTCTTCCTCTTTCTTAAGCTCAGTGGTTGAGTTACATACACCTGTGTGGCAGAAAATATCAATTACTTAATTTCTGTACACACATTTGCCAAGATTAAGTTAGAACAAGAAAAGAGAGAGATTAAAAGTATTTTACCAGTAACCATTTTATCAGATTTCGGAGAAAGCTCACAGATCAACGCAACACTTGAGAGGGAAATAGGGATTTGCATAGGATTTTTGAATTCAATATTAACTTTTACTGCTTCTGCAAAGGATAAAGAAAAAGGTAAAAAAACATACAGGAATTAACAATTATTTTGATACAACAGTAACCTAGAAAGTCTCCCAACCAGCTAAGAACAGGAAGATCATCACTGATAATAGGAGTCAAATCAATAAACTCTCCCCATCCATAATTATGCCTTCAACACTATGCTAGGACGACATTGGCAATGGGTTATAGAACTTCTAAAATGAAAATGTACTATGATAAAACTCTTGATGATCTACCAGGAGTGCTGCAGCCTATAAAACAAAACCACAAATAAATTATACAGCTGTGGAGTTCAAACCAATAATGTTACTTCATAGTAAAAAGTTCTAAACACTATTATGACTGGTTAAATCAGTGGCAACAAGAATTGACTAGCACTATCCTAGTTTCTGGCTGTATACACAAGAGATGTCTCTCACTAAAACTTAGGATAAATGAATTCATTTACTTGCAGTTTATCTTATCTTCTTTTAAAACATGTATAACCTAGCTGGTGAAATTCCTGAAATTAAATCTTCAAAGCAAACTTGCACTTCCCTAAGCCCTAGGCAGCAGAAAGATATTGAATTTAAGCCAAAATGTAGTATGATCATTATTTTCCTGCAATCTTTGATCCTCTTGATTTTGAATAATAATTCCAATATTATGCCTGTTCCAATATTATGCCTTTGACAGGCATAATTTTGAAAAGAAAATATTGATCATTTCAGGAAACAGTAGTGCTGCATACACATACCATGTATATATTAATTTATATGCAAACTGATGCAAAATTACTCTTTTATCAACAAATTTATCTCACTTATTGAACACGTTTTATATTAACTCTTCCATTAATTATATACCATTTCAGTTTACATCTAAGAGTTTGTAACATAATTCTAAGTCTCAGGAAAAGAATTAGCTGCAATAAGAGAAAGTAGGCAAAGCTATCACAAAAAAGAGTGTCCTTAACCAAGCCTAGAGATACCCCAGTTCCACTAATAAAATAAAATATAGATTCATATTGTGGGTAGACTATTTCAATAGCGTTGGTCAAAGGTTTTGGCAAAAAAGAGAACATAAGTTTATATAACTTCAAGCCTCAGTGTAACAGTACTAATTATAAATCAATCCAGAAGCTCCAGTCAGAAGAGATCTTCAAGCAGATAAATGGACAAACATTATACAAAATTGGATTAAAATGGTTAAAAAAGGGTAAAAAAAACCATACAACTTTATTTAAAATACAGTAACCTTCATACCTCCTGCCACACAAATGCTTGATTCTTTGTCATTCTTATAGATAAGCTTTGACTGCAGTTCCAGCCAATTACTCCTAGCAGTAGACAGTGATGGAATAATGTCCTCCTCTAATGAACTCCACAAACTTTCCCCAACACTAGCCTAAAATGTTTAAAAAAAGCAACAATAATTCAACAAAGAATCTTCATTTAAGCCACTTTAAAATATTCATTCAATCAAACAAAAGAACACATAATCATTGCTTCCAGTCAACATTTGTAATAATTAATTCAAATGATTATTGCTTTACTTTATTTCTTAACTGTGACCAGGAAAAGCATAGTTACAAGACAATTTCCAAAAGAAGCGTATAGAAAATTCTAGGTCCAGTCTCTGTACACAAAATTAAGTATTAAATTTAATCCCCTTCCGCACATAAGTCAGCAAACTTCCAAAACTTTACCATCATTCATATGCACATAAGTCAAAACATATAACCATACTACAGATTGTTTACAAGACACACACACGCACACACAAATATATATATATATATATATATACTGAAACAATTAAATGATAATATCTAGTCAAGAGAAGAAAGTGAGAAAAGAACTAAAAGCAAAAGATTAGCATCTCCAGAAAAAAAGTATAATTCAACTTACAGCTGCTGCTGATGCATAAGTTCGATGATCTTCAAAAAAGACCTTAAGTGATGAAACATTGATAACAGGCAACTGAAGCTTCAGCACCTCAAATGTTTTACCTGTTTTCTGCATCATCAAAGAAAATAGGAAAGTTAGAACCAACAAGAAACTGATTTTAAGACTACTATAAAAAATCCTTCAGAGATTATAACTGATGAACACTGACTGGCTGATTAAAAATGAAAACCCAGATTGTATTTATTAAACAATAAAAAATTGCTTTTGAAATTAAAAAGAAAAGGTTAAAGAGAATTTAGGAAAATTATTTAGTGCTGTTGAATTAGTAAAGTTTCTGCCTTGAGATCTAGAACCTAATTCCAATACCATCATGGTATATGTATTTATACAAAAAATTACGAATAGCAAAACATCTACACTCCAATAATGAAGAGAAGTCGACTGATTTCAAAATACAGTACTCCCAGACAAAGCCATAGATTAAGTATTCATGTAAAGGTACTATAAAATAATTCAATCAAAACTATTACATAGGATAGACAGTCAAAATAACCAAATTTGACAAACTGATTACTGTTTATATTTTAGAGAGGAAAGCAGGAGAACAAGAGTTTATCAAAGACCCACATCAATGCACCACAAGGAACTATAAGCTCACAACATGTAATCAGAGGTGTCAAATGGGCCAGGTGGCAGCCAGCACGAAAATTTCTGTGCCGGACTAGGCCCGCAGGCCACCCCGCCCTGACCACTACAGTGACATTTTTTAAATTTTAATTTTAAATTTAAAATTATGCACATTATAACATATATTACATTTTACAAAATATAATTGGGAACAGTAACAGGTCAGCCCGTAAAGGCCCACGGGGCACGGCCCAGCCCCAGGCCTTTAAAAAACATCAGGCCAGTCTGGCCCGTTGACACCTCTAATTGTAATCATATTAAGGTAAGCTGAAAAGGCTACCCAAACCTCTGAGCATACAGAAATATCAAATATAGTCTTGAAGCATTCAAAACATGGGTACAATTCATCAGATGAAGGATTTGAAAAGTTGGCTTCCAGCAAACCCAACAGAACCGGCAGGACAGGAAAAACTAAGTTCGTTATCAGAAATAAGTATTTACCTTCACTGAAAATAACTATAAATCATAAAGAAAAAAAGGTAGAGCTAGAAGTCACCTGAACGATTTGAAGAAAGTCCCTCAGATAGAGCTCTTGGGTTGTCTTGGACTGATGACTACAGGCCAGGACCTCTAACATGTGTGCAACAGCAACATCATACATTCCAAGGAAAGCGTACCACCTGTGTCAAATGAGTTCTAGCATGAATATTCAGTCATTAAAACCCACAATTTCCAGTCATACCAAATCCAAATACAAAGTGTATAACTTACTGTCCAATGTGAAAATGAACATGATCTTTGATGTGACTCCATGTAGTCTCTTTATAAACAGAAATGGCACTTTGATATGTACGAATTGCATGTTTGATCTAGATAGGATGCAGCAAGAATTGATTTTCATGACATAATACAATTAAAGAGCCCAAGATATGTTTTTTGCAAAACTGGCATAGGTACCTGATCACATTTTTTATAACGATCGCCAGAAAGAACAAGATGAAAACCATACTTGTGTAACATTGGTGGCTTTGACAACAAATAACAATAAGATGCTTGCTCGAGCATAACAGCTGAATGTAAAGGTTCCTAGCATATGAAAGTTGTTAGAAGCAAACGATATAAACTTCACCAGATTAATTTCCATTTTCCAAGACATGGGGCATTACCTCACTACAGATACGGAAGTAAACAGTGGCAGCCTCTTTATACTGATCCCGTGTCCTTAACATCTCTACCCACCAAAGACCACACCGTGTAGCATTTTGCTGACCAGATGACCCCATTTTCTGCAAGTGCCTAATCAATGTCAGATATGACTTGGTGCCACAATGTATACATGCTAGATAACTGAATAAGAGGACAAATCAACAACAAATTATACATACCAAATAAGTACTAAATGCATTTTCCATGCAATACTCTGCTTCCTTTCTCGATTGATCCAACATGAAGTATGTAAGCCCCATCATTTCCTGCAAGAATGGATGGAAATAACTTAGGTACAATCCAAAAAGAAATACTTGCATTCAAAAATAACACTCACAAAAAACAACAGACGAAAAAAATAGTGAAGAAATAAGTGAATAAAAATGAAGTAGAAAAACCCAGATTTCAAATGAACAAACCCAAACTTGAAAAGGATCTTTTTGATTCTAGAAGAATGAGGGCCAATCAAGAAGGATCAATTGTTCTTATTATAAGATTGTGATGAAATGCAAAAAGAAATTGATAAAAAGAAGAATACAAAAGAAAAGAAAAAGTACAGATGAAAATAGCAGAAACCTGGGATAGTTTTTTCTTTTTTTTCAAGCAATAAGAGGGTTTCTATTATTAACTCAATCAATTCTTAGAAAATATATTATATTACCTTCATTTATAATAGCTAAAAATCTCACTCACATACTATTATTTGAAATGCCCGAGTGGTCCCCGGATTTAAAGGATTGGAAAAAGGAAATGCATGTTAGATGCACCTACAATTACAGGCTTTAATATAATACTTGACAGGAGGCCTCAAAGCAGATAGCCTACAAGAAACAAAGGTTGCTTGCTTCCTTAACAATTGAAGAGCAGAAACCTTAGCTCCAACAAAAGTGAAACTCAGAGATTTCCGACTTCTCTTTGGTTCTTTTGGGATAGATTTGTCTAAAACAGCATGAACCATAGAAGCATGCCAGAGGTATCAGCTAACTTCAGAAACATTATTTTTTTATTAACATATCAACAACTAAAAATCTAAGAGCCACCAGAGAGACTCAGACCCAAAAACAATAATTGACTGACATTAAATATTTCTTATCAAGAAGAAGAAAAGTTTGTATTGTTTTCTCTAGTATAACCAAGGCTAATGAATCTGACTGAGTTATATTTCCCTTTTAGATATGGAAATGTAGCAGCAGTCCACTCAGAAATTCAACATATTATAAGAACAAATATTTCAAAAAACACCAATTCTAAAACTAGAGCAGCCTCCCCAGCCTCTCTATACATAGAAAAAGATGAATACCCAAATTATTATTTGAAACTGAAGCCAAGCGAATTGCTAAGAAACAATAAATTTTTGTTAAACGAAAGGATTTACAGAAGACTGAAAAAAAGGAACAGCATTTAACCATAACCGCCACCCAATTATGGGGATAAAAAATTAAATATATCTTTAAACTTTAGAAAAAGAAATCCTATTATCTATAGTCTTAAACTTTTGGGCTGATTAGCAACTTATAATAACATAACAGTCAAGTTGACCAAATGAACATCATTCAAATCCTCATTGCATAAATTTAAATTAGATTTATATAAGTGTATTTGTTGTTCAGTTTGTGGTGTGGATGTGGTTGTTGCTGTGGTTGTCTTTAAATCACATGCCTTGGATGCAAAAGGATGCATTGGAATTTGAATACAATCGTTGAGCTTTTACCTACAAGCTTAAGCATTTTAGTCAAATGGTAACTTAGCACCTAATCTCAAGAATGAAGAAACTCCGATATAAAAGTGGAAGAATCATTGATATATCTTAATGTAAACAACAAAGCTCTCCATTTCTCAAGAAACTCATACAACATCTAAGAAAATTATCAACAAAAGAAAATCTAGTTTAAAAGCAGGCACCATCAGAAGCTCACATCATTAATCCTTGGTATATTTGATATGCATGATTTGAGAATACACAAAGAAACTCATTAAAAGTTGCAGCATTAAGAGTTACAATTACAAATAAAGAAAAGCACAAACCCAATTGCAATATACAAGAAGACAATAATGACTACCAAAGAAAACAGCAACTGTGATAAAAGGATAGAAAATACCTGCACACCAGCATAGCGCTTCCAGGCTTTATCAAGCTTGTAGTCCGTGGAAATTAAGCGGTAGTTTGACAATGCAAGTTCATAATCTCGTAACATGAAGGCATAGTCACCCAATATTCTAATCTGAGATTCAATGGAGCTAAATGTATACCTTCAATAGTAAAACAATAAACTAAATTAGACAAGCACAAAAGAAAAAACCCAGAAACATGCTGTAACTTGTATATCACAAAACATACATAGGACCATTGAAGGAATCTAATGTGTCTTCTTTCCCTTTTCTCCACCATAAGTTTTTTATTTGGTTTCGAAAACCTTTCCTTGTAGCAGAAACCTATTATAACGAAATTTAATACAAAGGTAGGGAAACAGTATCAACACTATAATGTATTTAAAAGAACAAGACTTACCAATATCAACTAAAAGATTAAAAATAATGAGAGAGAATATCTGAGACAGCTACCTGTTGGTTTAGTACACGTATCTTTTGCTCCATGTAAGGAATAATGTGTTTAGATGATAGTTCTTGCATTAGATCTTTTATCTGTTTCCAATTTGTACAAAGTGAATATCGTGGTCAAAATCCCCAACATGAGAAAATTTTGAATCATCATTCTTGAATATTAGTGGAGAACACTGCATAAATAGTGAAAAGAATTTACCTCATTAAAATCATCAATGTTAAGGAAACAACCAAGACGCTGACTAGGTGAAGCATCAGATTTCTGTAACAGAAGACATGAAACTATAGCCTTAATCTTGCTTACTGTGTCCAATAATTAACATCCACAGCAAAATTATATAATATACGATACTCGTAAAGGTTAAAATATAAAAATAAAGGAGACCACGGTCCTCAAGAGTACTTACAAAAGAAGCCCAAGGGTTATCTTGATGTTCTATTTCACCATCTTGAGAAGAATTAATGCATAGCAAGTGGCAATCATTAGGGCCAAAAGTGCTTCTCATCTCACTCAAGACTTTAGTTGCCCTGGACAACAAGAAAAGAGATTCAAAAAGTTGTCAAAATGAATTTGAATGGCATAGCTTCTTTTCACTACAAATATGACCACTATAATCCAAAGAGATCTAACTTCAACCTTTTGTTGTTCAACATGTTGAAGTATCCTTGATCACAAAAACTTTACCAAGGACAGCTATAGATTTTTTATACCACTTTTGTAATAGGTAACCAATTATGGGATATATAAATAAAGCATCTTTATTCCTTATCAACTTCACACTGTCATCTTATTTTGCTCGATTAATTAACCTTACTGGTCTCTTTCCAATTTTTCCTAATTTTGCTATAATTCATAGATTCAACATATACTTGAGATATCCCAGTAACCAAATTAAAATTTATTTCCAGTTTTTTAAAATTTAAATTTATAATTAATTTTAAATTAACAGATATTTTCTTCCAGATAACTAGCAATTTCTCCTTTTCCATTCTTTTTCCCTCAAGTTCGGCATATTAATGTAGAAGCAACTATAATCTCTATAGAATTGTCATTTCCCACAAGTTCAGCACCTCACTTATCGTCTCCTACCACAGCTTACCACTGCAACTCTTCCATTAGATTATCACCTACTAATGCCCACGAAAACTTAAGGAAAATGTTCCAAGTACCTAACCATGATTTGTCTTCACTTTTTGGTCCACCTGCACATACGTAATGCCAACACTTAAAATAAATTACATATAAAAGATCCTATAATCCACTCTCCCTCACTGCTTTATGAGCTTCCCTGTTACTTCAAGCATATATATGTCCATTTTTATCTTGCAATCCAAGCTTCCTTAGTCCCTCTTAACACCAGCTTCCTTAATCCCTCTTAACACCAGCTTCCATATGATAATTCTGCAATTCATGGAGCTTATTTAAGGACCTACCACCCTTTTTTGCAATACAATTACTCGTCTAATAGATCATTTTTTTTTCCTCAAAACTAATTCCTTATCATAAGTTTATCTTTTCAGCTTTAACTATAATTTAAGATCCAAAACCCTCTTCTTTAATTTTGTACCAAATCTTTATATGAACAAATAAAAACTCTACATTACTTTATAACCTCACCAACATTTTGACCACATTTACAACCGTAAGTATAACATATATATTTCACGTAATAGTTTCAAAGATAAGAAGATTGGAACGACCACTATACTTCTCTGAAGATCCAGCTTGATTATCATGCACCAATAAATAAAGCTTCTTAATCTTTGGGTCCATCACACCATCATTAATAAGAGAAGGCAACTTGTTAGTGTTGAAAAGATCAATAAATTTGTTGATAGGCTGTTCATCCTGAGAAGAAACAACCAGAAGACCTGCACATTATTTTGAACATTAATATGTAAGATAACATCCAAACAATAGTTATCCAAAATGAAAAATAACATTTTGACATCCCAGGAGGAAAATGGTCGCAAATGTTAAAGAAATTGTTGGACATGAGAAAGAAGAAAGCAATTCAACAGATTTCCAAATGCTTACATGCCACAGGATGGTCAAAAGCTTCATGGTCTGAAAAGGACACCGTATGTATGAACTCTTTATTAAAAATCTGAAACCAAGATGGCAAAATTTCAGATTCAGATCCTGCAGAAAAAAGCCACCAATCAATTAGCTATGGCTCCCTAGAAATACTCAAATATGATTATAGAAAGGGTGAATATAACATGATAATATTACTCACTGCCAACTACATTACTAATTTGAGGTGGGTTGGAACCCAATCCAGAAAAGTCTTTCTCCCCAGCCTGGGCAATAACTTGCTTCAAACGCTCCTTTGATGCCTAATTGAGACAAAAAACATTGTTAGAAAAAGAACAATAACAACACAAAAGGACAAATAAAATTCCATCCATGCATTACCCGACATCCACAATGAAGGTTGGGTATGAGTTTTTATGTCCTTCATAGCTAGTTTATTTCCTACCAAATAAAAATACAATACAAAATGACCATGACTGTAGAAACCAAACATTGCTTCAAATATATTTTCATAACCTCTTTCTATCTGAATTACCTATCTCATAATTTATCTTTTATTTCAATTTTAAACATCCCTTATTCATACACTATTGCACTAGATTGCTTTGATTTTTCCCAAAAAATAAAAAAAAGCAAATACTATTGATCAGGCTACTTGTAATTAACATGTTCTCCACTCATAGAATTGATTTCCTCAGCTAAAAATTTGATAATTTAATAAATAGCAATACCTCTAAATCTGGCTGACGAATATCAGACTCATAAAACAATCGTAACTTGAACTTATGTAGCCTGTAGGGTTGATCACTTGCCGTCCTTACCGGCACTGCACCACCAAACAAATTCAAAGATCCAAACGCAAAAATTCTATCAATTAACACATACAGATACAAACATAACATTCAATGTCCGCGCACCAACCACCACACAAAATTTTCAAAGGTGCTCACACCTAAGTCCCACTCAATTAAGCATACATACACACATACAAATACGTATGCGTACACATTTTCCAAAATCCCGTACATAATTCCGAACGGTTACCGCAAAGTAAACTTTCAAAGACGCAAAGACCTCAAGTTCCACTCATTGACATGCAAATTTATAATTAGAGAGAGAGAGTGTTTATAGGATAGAGAATTTGACCGTCGATGTTAGTGAAGTTGCAGAACGGCGAGAGCATCTGGACCAAAGAGAGGCCGTTCTTGAGGCAAGATTCTTCGACGAGAGAAGTACGGAGCACCATGACGACGGGCGTTATCTCGTCCAACAGCATTTTTCCGAGTAGCGTGGTAGCCGGATCCACCATCCTCTTCCACTTGACTGGCGGCAGCGCGTTAGAATGCCGATTCGATTTGATTTGGCTGATCGGATCTTAACCGTCTGGGGTCAAATCGAGTCAGGAGGATTAAAGAGAGAGCATGGAATGGATGTAAAATGTTTGAATCTTCGTGCGTGTTGAAGCAGCGAGGCCCATTTGGCCATTAAAGGGCCGAATGAGCCGAAGCTGAACTGACGGGCAGCTAACTGGGCCCAGAGGCCCACTTTGCTATTAAGTAGAAAATTTAACGAAACGGATAGATAGGGATAATTACCATGATAGGATTCAATCCTTTTTATTTATAAGTAAAAAAATGCATTATTATTTAAGTTTTTTTTTTTAATATTTTTATTCTAGCTAATTTCATTTTGTATTTATGTTTGACAAGCACATATCAAGTTCAACATTTTTTCTCACATTGCACCATACGTGGTTTTGAAACACACATCAAATCAATTGGTTTAGTTAATCCAACTAAGACCTATAGATAAAGATGGTTCCAAGTAATGATCATATTGAACCATAATTCAACTAAAGAACTCATATCAAATCACAAATAAATCACTAGTTTACAATGAAAATGATGACGAGATTGACATTAAAAATGATGAGCTTAACTTTTGAAGTTAATCAAATATTGAAATCGATACTCGTAAGAGCTAAAAATGAATTACAAAATTATGAGACTAGTTCTGAAAGCGAGTCAAAGCTCAGGTCAAGTAGTGAATCACAATTTCCCACCCAAGGTTTTACTTGAAAAACCTTTTTGATCTGTGATAGCATAATTCGCATTTTATTTCCTAAAACCATAGTTAAATTATTATATATTAACCTTAATTTCTTTTATTTTTGTTATTAATTTTTTGAAAATATGTTAGCTGATTGAAATGTCCTTGTTGAATATTGTATGGCCAAATGACATATTCCTACCCAAAGTTTTCTTAAACAACAAATTCTCATCTATGAAAGTTTAAAAGACCAAATACTCACTATTAACCAAAGTCAGAGGGATTTTTTTTATCTTTTTAAATAAAAAGTAAAAAATAAATTTTATAAAAATGATAAAAAAATAAATTTAAAATAATAATAATAATAATAATAATTAATAAATATTTAAAAAAGCAGCGACAGTAATCGACATTAATCTTACCAGGTGGACAATGTTAACCCCCTCAGGTAATCAGAAATGACCACCTGTTTTATTGACGATGAGATCTAACTATTTCAATAGGAGAGACCATAAAATTTAACCATCAAAAATCTGGTGAAGACAGTTAGATCTAGTCATTTTTAACATCTAAAATGGTTAGAAACTGTCAATATCAAGCATTCCGATAGTCTCTGATGGCGAAGACAGCTAAATCTAGTCACCTCTATTAAATCAAGACGACTAATGAAACCAAATGATCACTTTTGGCTATTTGATGAGGTTAACGTCAACCACTAGATGATCGAGGCAATACTGTCAGTGATAATGACTACTTTTTTAAATATTTATTTTATTTTTTAAATATTTATTAATGTATTATTATTATTTTAAATTTATTTATATTAAATTATATTTTAATATCAATATTACTGATTTTTATGAAGGGTATTTTGGTCTTTTCAAAGAGCAAGGGTGGGTATTTGGCTTTTTAACTTTCATGGGTGGGAGGGCAATTCAGGAAGCCTTGGGTGGGAATATGATGTTTGGCCATTTACCAAATTTATTATTAAATGAATTAGTACCAGCTGTAATATTGTATCATGACTTTTTCGTCAGCTAGATTTTTAGTAAAGATTTGTATAAAAATTTTTATCATTTGGACCCCTAAAACCAAAATTCATTTTACAAAGGCTAAATCACTTATTCCCACCTATGGTTTTTGGATTTAACAAAATTTTACTTCTTAACTTTTAAAAAAATCAAATATTCATTTATTGGTCAAAATCAACAGTTAAGTTTAATAGTCAATTACTAAATATTAATGATTAAAAAGATATTTTTATCTTTTTGAATAAAAATTTAAAAATAATAAAATCAATTTTATAAAAATAATTAAAATATAAAATAATATTAAAATAATAATAAAAATTTTAAAAGAATGACAATAGTGACCGCTTAAAACTTTAACAAATGACCGAAAATAGACATCTAGTTCGATTGGTTGAGACAGTTAGGTCATCAAGAATAGTTGAAAATGACCAATTTGAACTATGTCAACCATTTTGCCTATCTTTAATAGGGAAAACGATTAGATCTAATCATCAGTATAACAAAGTGATCATTTTTTATTATTTGGATAAGTTTTTTACTGTCACCACCATGAGTGACGCTATTGTGATAGACGCCTTTTTAAATTTTATTAATTTTTGAAATTTATTATTATTACAAAATATTATTTTATGTTAATTTTTTTAATATTAATATTACTTATTTTTTAGTGTTGAGTGTTTTAGTCATTTTAATAAACTTATAATCAACGAATGGGTATTTAATTTTTTAAAAGTTTTTTAGTGAAACTTTGTTATTTAGAAAAACTTTGAGTGGGAATAAGTTTTTTGGCCCTTTATAAAATAACTTTTGTTATAATCTGGCCATACAAATTCATTTTTCCATCTAGATTTTCCATAAATCTTTCTATCAGAATTTTACAATCTCCTTATCTTTACACAATCACAAACATAGAAAAAAAAGAACAAAACATTCAAAATTTAAACCCTAAATCCAAAATCAACCAAATTTAACAACTGTTGAGGAAAAAAAATGAAAAACCAAACTTTTCGTCCTAATGATGAACTATTGGTAAAAGAGAAAGAGGTGATAGAGCGATTTTCCATAAATCATTTTCATCATTTTCTCTTTGATCTGCTTGTTTATTAAGGTCATTTATTGTAGCGACCCCCCCCCCAGGCTACTGTGCGCTGCGAAAAATACTGTTCATATAATAATAAAATATTCCTGAGACGGGGACCTCTACAGAAAAACTACTGCTGGATAAAAAATTTTCTTAATAAAGAAACTAATAATATAATTTACTGCGAAAGTAAATTAAATATAAGCGTGAAAACTCAGGCTGCTCATGTATAAAAATAACTGATCATACAGTGTATACTAATATGCAATACACACATGTACATGAGAAAACTAAAGCATGCGAGCCAACATGCTAACTGCTGCTGCCAAGCCATATCCCCAAAATCTCGCAACGATCTCGCTCCAGCTCAGCCTCGAACTACTGACCTGTAAAAGGAAACAGGGGAAGGAGTGAGTGACAAAGTAACTCAGCAAGCGTTTCCAAACACTACGCTCGCAGGTCAAACAATTCACTGACTACGTGACTCGTCACGTAAGAGATTCCACTAGACAGTTTTCTTACTGAAATATGTTATTATTCTGTTCTAATACTGTTCTGTTTCTCATCTGTTTCTCATGAGATGCTGTACATGACAATGAAATGTATATGCTGATGTCATGTATACTGAAAAGCTGAAAAACTTGCCCTCAGGCTTGTTTTTCTGAAAAACTGTCTTTTCTGAAAACTTTTTCTGATAATAAAATTGTGATCTGAAGATCCTGAATATATAAGTATAGTATATCTGAAATCTGTATCAGAAAGTACTGAAAATATCTGAAATATCTGAAAATATCTGCTATGCTGGCCAGACTGATGAATACAGGGATTCGGCACCCTGGCCGTGTGAGTTCAAGGTCCTAATGAATCTACTGATGCACAACCAGCACTCTCTATTGAGCTTGGTCAGTGACCATGTCCTCTGGTGGACGCTGGTTTCCCTCTCTAGCGGGTGTGCGAACTCACAGGTGCCCCCTCGTATTCACCCCTATCTGATATATGAGAAATCATATATGTATAACTGAAAATCATGCTATTGGATCCTTGGATCCAGTCTGAAAATATCTGATGTGGCATGTCATGCTAATGCTGATAATCATGCATGAAATGCTGATTTATTAGCTGATTACTGAGTTCTGTGTGCTTAGAAATGGCTTAGAGTGGCTTAAATCTCTTTTAAATTTCATTTCTGCTGATTTCTACTGTGCACGGGCGTGTGATCTGGGACGCACGGGTGTGTGTCAAGGCACACGGGACCGTGTGCCCCTCGTGCTACTGGACGTGTGCGGTTCTGGAATATTTTCATGCAAACTGGGCAAGGCACACGGGCGTGTGTACTCGGGCACACGGGCGTGTGTCTGCCTTCCTCTTCTTCCTCCCATGTTTCAGCAGACACAGGCGTGTGGAATTGGGGAGAAAGCACACGGGCGTGTGTCACTCGGGCACACGGGCGTGTGTCACTCGGGCACACGGGCGTGTGTCTGGGTTTTTAGACGCACACGGGCAGCATGCACGGCCGTGTCCCATGCAGAAAAGAGGACGCACGGGCGTGCCTCCGGGACACACGGTCGTGTGCTCGACCCAGAAACTGCAGATGGCGTCTGGAAATCCAGAAATTCCCACACCAGCACTTTCACACTCCAAATCATCAAACATACACAAACTTTACTGCTACTAACATGCCCATAAACATCATATCATCATCTCAACACGCCAAATAACATACATCAAGCATAAATCTCATGTATATAGCATATACACAAATAAGCATGGAAAGCCACTCAATCATCAATCATGCATCATCTCACAGCTCAAACATGCTGGAAATAACTCAATCAAGCACACATCAAGTTCACATAAGCTGGAAATAGCCAAACAGGCTCTGAACTCAGCGAAGGAGGTAAGGAAAACACTTACCTCGCGTCATGGAAGCTCTATCTCTCTCCCTGGAAGACTCTGGATCTCTGATCTGAAGCTGAGCTGCTGGGGGATCTCTCTCTGGAACTCTAGGGTTCATTGGAGCTGAGGAAGAAGAAGAGAAAATAAGCTGGGAGCTAAACTGGAAACTGAACTGCGCAACTGAAGAAAATAAACTTATAAAGCTGGCTGGGCAAGACACACGGTCGTGTGTCCTGGGCACACGGTCGTGTGTAGTGGAAAATAGTCATTTCCACCCCTACAAGCGCAGAAACTACACTCAAGTCCCAAAGGACTTCTAAAATGGCTCTTCTACCCCTCAAGACTCTCTAAAATGACGATTCTACCCCTTGGGTCATTACAATTCTCCCCCTCTAATAAAAATTTCGTCTCCGGAATTACCTAAACAGATCAGGAAAACTTTCTCTCATCTCAGCTTCAACTTCCCATGTAGCTTCCTCGATTCTCTGACTTCTCCACAAGACTTTAACTAGGAGAATCTCTCTGTTTCTCAGCTTCTTTACTCTGTAGTCCAAAATCTGAACTGGGACTTCTTGGTAGCTCAAATCATCTGATAACTCCAGATCTTGAACCTCTAACACGTGAGACGGATCGCTCACATACTTTCTCAACTGAGAGACATGAAACACACTGTGGATTCTGTCTAAGCTGGTTGGAAGAGCTAATCTGTAAACAACTCTGCCCACTCTCTCCAGAATCTGATACGGCCCAATGAATCTCGGAGCCAACTTACCTTTTCTGTCAAATCTCAGGACACGTCTGTAGGGAGCAACTCGTAGAAACACATGGTCTCCAATCTCAAACTCTATGTCCCTACGCCTCAGATCTGAATAGCTTTTCTGACGATCCTGGGCCTGTTGAATTCTCTGCCTGATAACTCTGATCTGCTCAATCATAAGCTGAGTCATCTCTGGCCCCACTGCTGACTCTAGGGAATCTCTGTCACCAATGTCATCCCAATACAATGGTGACCTGTACCTCCTGCCATACAAGGCCTCGAAAGGTGCCATCTGGATCGTAGACTGATAGCTGTTGTTGTAGGCGAACTCCATCAACGGTAGCAAATCAGCCCAACTAGTCTGAAAGTCCATGCAACAGGCTCTCAACATGTCCTCTAAAATCTGATTGACTCTCTCAGTCTGACCATCTGTCTGCGGGTGGTAAGTTGAACTGAAATGAAGTCTGGTTCCCAATGCTTTCTGTAGACTACCCCAGAAAGCAGATAGAAATCTCGAATCTCTGTCTGAAACTATATCTCTGGGAACCCCATGTAATCTGACCACCTCTCTGACGTACAAACGACCCAACTGGTCTGTACTCATACCCTCTCTGATCGGTAAGAAGTGAGCTGACTTGGTCAATCTATCCACTATGACCCATATACTGCTGTACCCACGCTGAACTCTGGGAAGTCCTGAAACGAAATCCATGGAGATACTCTCCCATTTCCATTCAGGAATTCTCAATGGCTGAAGCAACCCAGAAGGTCTCTGATGCTCTGCTTTGACTTGCTGGCAAGTCAAACATCTAGCAATGAACTCTGAGATATCTTTCTTCATACCAGACCACCAAAATCCTCTCTTGAGATCTTGGTACATCTTGGTACTACCGGGATGTGTTGAATAAGCTGTACTGTGAGCCTCTGACAAGATTCTCTGTCTCAAATCTGCGTCCTCTGGCACACAAACTCTGTCTCTGAATCTCAGAATCCCGTCTCTAATCTCACAGTCTGGCGCTGTACCCTGATAAACCCTCTGAATCATACTCTGTACCCACATGTCTGACATTTGAGCAACTCTGATATCATCCTGTAGCGTGGACACTATCTGAAGTCTAGAGAAACCAGCTGTCACAATCTCAATATCCTCTCTGGCAATCTCATGCTGCAACTGACTCTGCACTGAAATCATGGATAGAGCTACTCTCCTGCTCAAGGCATCAGCTACTACATTAGCTTTGCCCGGATGATAGCGAATCTCGCAATCATAATCTTTTACTAGCTCTAACCATCTCCTCTGTCTCATGTTCAATTCTTTCTGAGTGAAGAAGTACTTGAGACTCTGATGATCTGAAAATATGCAGCATCTGACACCATACAGATAATGTCGCCAGATCTTCAATGCAAACACTACTGCAGCCAACTCTAAATCATGCGTAGGGTATCTCAACTCATAGTCCTTTAATTGCCTAGAGGCATAGGCAATTACCCTACCTTGCTGCATCAAAACTGCTCCAATCCCCTGATGGGATGCATCTGAATAAACCTCATAGTCGACACCCTCCTGAGGTAGTGCCAACACTGGAGCGCTGGTCAATCTCTGCTTCAATTCCTGAAATCTCTCCTCACAGACCTCGGTCCAAACAAAAGGAACCTCTCTGCGAGTCAAAGCTAACAACGGCCTCACTATGCTGGAAAAACCCTCTATGAATCTGCGGTAGTATCCAGCTAAACCAAGAAAACTCCGAACCTCTTTAGGTGCCCTTGGTCTCGGCCAACTCAACATAACCTCTATCTTACTCGGGTCCACTGAAATACCAGCTGCTGAAACTATGTGCCCGAGAAATGCTACACTGCTCAACCAGAATTCACATTTGCTGAACTTGGCATAAAGCTGACGATCTCTCAATCTCTGAAGGACAAACCTCAGATGATCCTCATGCTCCTCTACGCTCTTCGAGTAGACCAAGATGTCATCGATAAAGACAACAACGAATCTATCTAGACAGTCTTGGAAAACTCGGTTCATCAAATCCATAAATACTGCGGGAGCATTCGTCAACCCAAAAGACATCACCACAAACTCATAGTGGCCATACCTCGTCCTGAAAGTTGTCTTGGGTACATCTCGCTCAACTACTCTGACTTGATGATACCCAGACCTCAAATCTATCTTGGAGAACACTGCGGCTCCACTCAGCTGATCGAACAAGTCATCAATCCTAGGCAACGGATACTTGTTCTTCACTGTGACCTGGTTCAGTTCTCTGTAGTCTATACACATTCTCAGGCTTCCGTCTTTCTTCTTGACGAATAAAATGGGAGCACCCCATGGTGAGCAGCTCGGTCTGATAAATCTCTTGTCAATTAACTCTTGCAGCTGTTTCTTCAATTCTTGTAACTCGGCTGGAGCCATCCGATACGGAGCCTTCGAGATAGGAGCCGTACCCGGAAGCAACTCTATGCAAAACTCCAACTCTCTCTCAGGAGGTAACCCTGGCAGATCCTCTGGAAACACATCAGGGAACTCCTTCACTATAGGCACATCCTCGATACTTAGCCCAGCTACATCTCTGCAAACTACATTAGCCAAGTACCCTACACAACCTTTACTCAGGAGTCTCCTTGCCTGCAAACAGGAGATAAGCGGGGTCTCTACTCTCCCTTCTCCAAAGATGAACTGATCAGGGCCTAACTGCAGTCTAACCTTTTTCTTTCTACGGTCAATCTCAGCCCCATACTCACTCAGGAAATCCATACCTAGAATCATGTCAAAATCAGCTAACTCTAACATGATCAGGTCTATCCTCAATTTCCTGCCCATAATCTCGATCTCCTGATCTGACAGAATTCGGTCACTCAAAACCATACCGCCATCTGGCATCTCTATACTAATACTCCTATCTGCCACACTAGGGATTAACCATAAACTCTCTATTACCTCTCTAGAAATGAAACTGTGTGTGGCACCACAATCTATCAACACATAAATAGAAGTATTTAGAAAGAGCAACTGACCGGTAACTGCATGCGACGCGACCTCCGCCTGATCCCGTCTGACTGTAAAGACTCTGGCTCTACCTCCACCCGAAGGGCCTACACCACCTCCAGGTGCACCGAGACCACCTCTGCCTGCTCCAGCACCTCTGCCTGCTGGACCAGGAAAACCTCTGGCTGGGGAACTGCCAACAACTGGGCACTCTGACGCCTGATGACCAGGCTGTCTGCATCTGAAGCACACACCCTGTCCAGCTAAGCACTCTCCTGAATGCCTCCTACCACAACTTCTGCACTGCGGTAGATCTGTTCTCTGCTTTCCGCCTTTTTCTGATTTCTTAGACTGCATGGGTCTCTTTCCCTTGTCTCTGCCACTACCCCTCTCAGGAGCTCTCTCTGGGGCTCTCTCTACAGGAGTACTGAACACACCCATCCTCTGAAGGTAAACCTCTGATCTCATAGCTCTACCCAGGGCGTCACTGAATCTCTGAGGGGGAAACTGCCCTGTCATGACATCTCTAGCTATCGCTGGGTGCAATCCGTGTACAAATTTCTGAACCCTGGTGATCTCTGAAGCTGTCATGCCTGGCACAAATCTCACCAGCTGATTAAATCTGGAAGCATACTCTTTTACTGAACTGGTGCCCTGAGTCAACTCGATGAACTCTTGAGCCTTGGCGTGCACCATATCTGCACTCCGGTATTCCTCATCAAATAACCGTCTGAAGTCAACCCAAGTCATACTACGCACATCTACTGAGGTCTTCACGAGGTTCCACCAAACCCTCGCATCACCCTTGAGCATATACACAGCATATCTGACTTTTTCTCTATCTGTCATGGTAAACAACTCCATGGCATTCTCAACTGATTCAATCCAGTCCTCTGCGACTGCAGGATCTTCGAAACCAGTGAATCTGGGTGGCTGATGGGCTCCTGGTAGACTGTAAATCGGATGCAGTCTCGCTGAACCACTAGAACTAGCTGTGCCTGCCCCTGAACTCTGGCCTGGCTGATATTCAGACCCTGACATCTGACCATACTCTGGAGCCCGAGCATACACTGGTATCTGAAACTCCTCTGGTCTCTGCTCATGATACTCTCTACCTCGCCCCTGACGGGCTCTGCCTCTGATAGGCTCTAGAGGCTCAATTCTTTTTGTACGCTGACGTTCTTCTCTCAGTACATCTCTGACAATATTTCTGACATCCTCTACTTGAAGAGAAGCTCTGGAGTGCTGGGACCGTCTATGGTCACTAGTGCTCATAGGTCTAATGGAGGCACTACTCTGCTCACTCACATCTCTATCTCTATGGGATCTCCTATCTAGAAAATCACACACAGAGGATAAATATAAAACATAACTGAAATTCATACTGAAATACTTACGCTGAGAGGAAGCGAGCGACGGCTGCTGGGATAGGCTGGCTCTCGGCTCATGCAAATTCTAAAATAATGCACAAGAAAACATGCTTTCTGAAAATATTTCTCAAAAAATCTACTAATGGCTCAAAGCAACGCTCTGATACCAACACTGTAGCGACCCCCGCCCCAGGCTACTGTGCGCTGCGGAAATTACTGTTCATATAATAATAAAATATACCTGAGACGGGGACCACTACAGAAAAGAAACTGCTGCTGGATAAAATTTTTCTTTATAAAAGAAACTACTAATATAATTTACTGTAAAAGTAAATTAAAATATAAGCGTGGAAATCCCAGGCTACTCATGTATAAAAATAAACTGTCATACAATGTATACTCATATGTAATACACACATATACATGAGAAAACTAAAGCATGCGAGCCAACATGCTAACTGCTGCTGCCAAGCCATATCCCCAAAATCTCGCAGCGGTCTCGCTCCAGCTCAACCTCGAACTACTGACCTGCAAAAGGAAACAGGGGAAGGAGTGAGTGACAAAGTCACTCAGCAAGCGTTTCCAAACACTATGCTCGCAGGTCAAACAAATCACTGACTACGTGACTCGTCACGTAGGAGATTCCACTAGACAGTTTTCTTACTGAAATCTGTTATTATTCTATTCTAATACTGTTATGTTTCTCATCTGTTTCTCATGAGATGTTGTACATGACAATGAAATGTATATGCTGATGTCATGTATACTGAAAAGCTGTAAAACTTGCCCTCAGGCTTGTTTTTCTGAAAAACTGTCTTTTCTGAAAACTTTTTCTGATAATAAAACTGTGATCTGAAGATCCTGAATACATACGTATAGTATATCTGAAATCTGTATCAGAAAGTACTAAAAATATCTAAAATATCTGAAAATATCTGCTATGCTGGCCAAACTGATGAATACAGGGATTCGACACCCTGACCGTGTGAGTTCAAGGTCCTAATGAATCTACTGATGCACAACCAGCACTCTCTATTGAGCTTGGTCAGTGACCATGTCCTCTGGTGGACGCTGGTTTCCCTCTCTAGCGGGTGTGCGAACTCACAGGCGCCCCCTCGTATTCACCCCTATCTGATATATAAAAAATCATATATGTATATCTGAAAATCATGCTGTTGGATCCTTGGATCCAGTCTGAAAATATCTGATATGGCATGTCATGCTAAATGCTGATAATCATGCATGAAATGCTGATTTATTAGTGATTACTGAGTTCTGTGTGCTTAAAACTGGCTTAGAGTGGCTTAATAGTCTTTTAAAATCGATTACTGCTGATTTCTACTGTGCACGGGCGTGTGTTCTGGGACGCACGGGCGTGTGTCAAGGCACACGGGACCGTGTGGCCATCGTGCTGCTGGGCGTGTGCGATTCTGGAATTATTTTCATGCAAACTGGGCAAGGCACACGGGCGTGTGTACTCGGGCACACGGGCGTGTGTCTGCCTTCCTCTTCTTCCCGTGTTCAGTAACACGGGCGTGTGGAATTGGGGAAGAAAGCACACGGGCGTGTGTCGCTCGGGCACACGGGCGTGTGTCGCTCGGGCACACGGGCGTGTGTCTGGGTTTTCAGACGCACACGGGCAGCATGCACGGTCGTGTCCCATGCAGAAAAGAGGACGCACGGGCGTGCCTCCGGGACACATGGTCGTGTGCTCGACCCAGAAACTGCAGATGGCGTCTGGAAATCCAGAAATTCCCACACCAGCACTTTCACACTCCAAATCATCAAACATACACAAACTTTACTGCTACTAACATGCCCATAAACATCATATCATCATCTCAACACGCCAAATAACATACATCAAGCATAAATCTCATGTATATAGCATATACACAAATAAGCATGGAAAGCCACTCAATCATCAATCATGCATCATCTCACAGCTCAAACATGCTGGAAATAACTCAATCAAGCACACATCAAGTTCACATAAGCTGGAAATAGCCAAACAGGCTCTGAACTCAGCGAAGGAGGTAAGGAAAACACTTACCTCGCGCCATGGAAGCTCTATCTCTCTCCCTGGAAGACTCTGGATCTCTGATCTGAAGCTGAGCTGCTGGGGGATCTCTCTCTGGAACTCTAGGGTTCACTGGAGCTGAGGAAGAAGAAGAGAAAATAAGCTGGGAGCTAAACTGGAAACTGAACTGCGCAACTGAAGAAAATAAACTTATAAAGCTGGCTGGGCAAGACACACGGTCGTGTGTCCTGGGCACACGGTCGTGTGTAGTGGAAAATAGCCATTTCCACCCCCACAAGCACAGAAACTACACTCAAGTCCCAAAGGACTTCTAAAATGGCTCTTCTACCCCTCAAGACTCTCTAAAATGACGATTCTACCCCTTGGGTCATTACACCAAGTCAAGTGAGAACCCAATAAATTTTGCGAGTTAATATAAGCAAACTTGTGTAATCTTTAAGCCAACCCATGTAAGCATTACACTAATAGGGCATACGTAAGACTATGGACTTGAGTTGGTGCATTTTTTGTGCTAACCTTATTCTGCTGATACTTTATCTTTTTTATTTACTTCATCTTGAGTCTTTCACTTTGTTTTCACTAAATCTCACCATTTTCACTAAATTTCTCTATTTTCATTTGATCTTTATATTAAAGTGTTTCTTTGAAACATAATAGATTTTCAAATATTGTCTTATGTGGATTACTATTAGTGTCATCCTACTTTTGGGTGGAAAGTCTCTTTAAAGCATAATCTATATAACGTAAGAATTAGTAGAATCGTCACACATAAGATATTTTTAATGAACTTTGTGGTTTACTTTTATGCAATCTATGATTATAAAAGTATTATCACGTATGTTTTATGTTTATTTTATACACATTGAGTCTATGTTTTGCATAGGTATAGAAAAAAATTTTATTATTTATTTCATTGTGTTCACGTCTGTACATACACTTTATGATCTCTTACAATTCACTAAACTTGATCCTGTTAATTGTCTCACACCTAAATTTATCGAAATAGATGAAAAAAAGGCTTTTTTACATTGGCTGAATAAGGTGTTCTAACAAGATATAACCATTCTTCATTTTTTATTTTTTTTTTTTGCTTTTTTATACATATTTATGTGGAATATAGTGTTGTGTTCATATTGTTTTAATTATAGTTTTATTATCTTATTTTCTCTTCTTTGTATTGTGTAGATAATACAATACAAAATTTACTTTTTAATAAGTGAAAAAAATGATTTCTTTACTAACGTCATCATAATATGATATTGATTATATATGGGAAAATAAAATAATTAATAAAAAATAAATACGTATAAAACAAATTAACCATATTATATTAAGATTAAGTCAAGATGACCACATTTTTAATTTTATCAATTAAATATAGATGTATATGGTTAATGCCCTATTGCATATATACTAGTATTATATTTTTTATATCAAGTTTATCCTTGAAAATATGAAAACAAAAGTTTTATTCAAAAAACAAATTGAAAATATAAAAATTGCATATCAAAAAACTTAAATAAAACTTTAAAAAATTGCAAACTCACCCCAAATCGTATGACACAAACCTAATAAGTTTAAAAAGTAGTAAACTCCTTCCCAAATCGTGTGGCACACAAATCCAACGAATTTACAAAATAGCAAACTCCCCCAAGACATACATTTAGAACATTTCAAAACTTGTGATATCGCCCCAACATGACCACCTTCGTGCGCTATCGTAGGAAGTTGCATGATTCGGCTTCAAATTTGGTGCAAGGCTCCAACCTTAGTGCGAAGTCGAAAATCTAGTTAGCTAGATTTAGATTTGGAAAGTTAAAGCCGTATGACCAAGATCTGGATCTCTAAACGGAAAATCCAACTTTTTGTTTGAACAAATCTAGAAAGTTAAAGTCACATAGAAAGCTAGCTAACCAAATCCATATGCACAAATCCGTTTGTGAAGTTGCATCAAAAGCTGGCTAACCAGATTTGTTCACACGAATTCATTCGCAAAGTCACATGAAACGTTGGCTAACTAGATCTATTCGCAAAAATTTGTTAGCGAAGGTGCATAGAAAGCCGAATAGATCTAGTGAACGACCACTGCTTCGACCTAGTTTTTTTTGTAGACGTTGGATCCATGCCCAAGAGTGGTAGTGTGAGATCAAAGTAAATCTGATCTAGAATGGTGCTGGATCTTGGCAACACAAGATTAAAGTAGCACTGATCTGGAAAGGTGCTAAATCTTGGCATCTGATTGTGCAGCTTCGTGCGGTAGCACATGAAATGGTTATGCGGGGGGATTTTACAAGTTTTAAAAGGTTTTGAATATATGATGGGGAAGAGTTTGCTACTTTTTAAACTTTTTAGGTTTATGTGTCACAAGATTTAGAGTAAGTTTAAAATTTTTTAAAGTTGTTACTTAAGTTTTCTTTAAAATTTGATTTCATTTTTTCGGTCTATTTTTCAAATAAAATTTTTGTTTTCATATTTTAAAGAGTAAAATTGATATAAAATTCGTTTTCATATTTTGTAGGGCAAAACTGGAGGGATTTTTTTAAAATTAATAAAATTAAAAGATATGATTATTTTAGTTTAATCTTAATATAATATATTTGATTTATTTTACACTTATTTAATTTTAATTCAATATTTTATTTTTCCTCTATGTATTGCTCTAACAAAGCAAAAAGGCAGTAAACTCTAGTGCATGTCTCTTTAAATTTCAATGTTATTAACCAAGACCCCAAAAAAAGAAGTGATAGTATCTTTGTAGGCCGAATGATATATTGCCACCTAAGATTTTGTTTAATGACAAGTTGCCATTTGTGAAAGTTTTAAAAGTCAAATACACTTGTTTTTACTATAAAAAGACCAAAAGACCATTTATAAAATTCAATAATATTAATATTAAAATAAAATTTGATATAAATAATATTAAAATATAAATTAAAAATAAAATAAATATATAAAAAAACAACCATTGCCACTGGCGGTGATGACTACATTTAACCTCACTAGGTAGTCGGAAATGACCACTTGGTTCTATTGGTAGTTAGATATGGTCGTTACAATGACGAAGACGACTAGATCTGGCTTCTAATAGAATCAAGTGGGCATTTCTGACTATCTGGTAAGGTTAAAAGCAGCTACCGTCGTCGGTAACGCTACTGGCAATGGTATTTTTTTATATATTTATTTTATTTTTAATATATTTAAAATTTTTATTATTTTTTTTATTTAAATATATATTTTAATATTTTTATAAAATTTATTTTTCATTTTAACTTAAAAAGATAAAAATATTCTTTTAATTTTAATTAATAGATGAATATTTAATTTTTAAAATTTATATACATAATAATTTATCATTAATCGAAAATGGAATGATTATATGTTATTGGGCCTATCCTTCTATGTGAAACCAACATTTCCAGTTGTACCCTAGAGGGTGTACAGTGAAAAGTGTTGGTTTTTAACCAGCACTTTCTCTTCTTAAAGAAATAAAGAACTCCCCAATGATATTCAGCTCTGTATAAAATCATAGTAAAAAATTAGCAATTTTTCCCTACCAAGTTATTGAACTCATCACTTGTCACTGACTAAGAGTAAGAGGAGTTCCGGTTCTAGTTTCATTGTTCTTCAATGCTTCGTTTCAAGGAGGTGGAAGCTGACATAAGCACAGTGATGAAGACAAAAGAGGGTGACACTGACAGCCACGTGGTGAGATACCAGTATGGTTCTCTGAAAAATATCATGTATATGATGTCGTTGTGGTTCAACATCGCCCACCTGTATCGGAGCTCCTTCTCATTTTAGAACACGAAATTTGATGAACTGCACTGTAACGTGGCAATACCTAATGTTTACTTGATTTTAATGGGGATTTATTAAATGAGGGGAAAATATTATTTTTTATTAAAGACTAAAGAATATATTTTTTGCATTTGAGTTTGGAATAGAATGGACTCGTTCAAAGGCCATAAAATTCTGCAGCGACTGACTGCACACTGAAGACGGAATAAGCAGCAGCATATCAGCAAATATTATTATTAAATCAATCCGAGATCGCTCTGTTTCTCGTGACGGCTCACATGCCAATAAACCAAGCTGATTCACACTGCCCTCTTTCAGCTTTTAATATTTCTTAACCTTTTCTTCTCAGCCATAGCCAGCACGACCATTAATCACTGCCCATTTCTTTTTTTTTTTTGTTTCTGTTTCTGTTTTTCGGTTTCTAAAATCTTTGTGATCCAAGCAATATATTTATATAACCAGTGTTTTATGTTATTTCTAATTTTTTAAATCTGAGTGCTTCTGATTCTACTGTGTAAACCGATCTCTGATCTCGGTGTTGTATGTGATCAGTGTTTAAGCTACATTCGGTGTAGTTTGTGTCTGTGAATGTTTTG
>JAJEJH010000610.1:0-129740 GCA_026122585.1 Anacardium occidentale
TGGCTTGACAGAGTAGCATTTCTGGGTCATGTGGTGACAGCAGACGGTATTTCAGTAGATCCTAGTAAAGTGGAGGCTATATTGAGTTGGCCAAGGTCGAAGACAGTGAAAGAGATCAGAAGTTTCCTTAGGTTGGCAGGTTATTACAGGAGATTTATTGAGGGATTCTCTAGCCTAGTAAGGCCTCTCACTGCCTTGATAGGAAAGAGGTTCCATTTGTGTGGACTGAGGATTGTGAGATGTGATTCCAGGAGCTCAAGCAGAGATTGACTAGTGCTCTAGTTTTGGCACTACCTCAGGAGGGAGTAGAGTTTGATATTTATATAGATGCGTCCCATCAGGGGATTGGGGCAATATTGATGCAGAGTGGTAGGGTCATTGCTTATGCCTCCAGACAGTTGAGAGATCATGAGACGAGGTACCCTACCCATGATTTGGAGTTAGCAGCAGTCGTTTTCGCTCTGAAGATTTGGAGACACTATCTTTATAGAGTCAAGTACAACATTTATTCAGATCATAAGAGTCTGAAATATTTCTTCACCCAGAGAGAGCTTAATATGAGACAGAGGAGATGGCTAGAGTTGGTGAAGGATTATGATGTCGACATCAGATATCATCCAGGGAGAGCCAATGTAGTGACAGATGCATTGAGTAGGCGAGTAGCCTTATCCAGTCTTTCAGTTCAGTCAGAGCTGCAGTATGAGATTGCCCGAGAGCAGATTGAGATAGTGACTGCAGGATTCTCCAGACTTCAGATCACATCTTCTCTGTGTGATGAGATCAGAGAGCGTCAGATGTCAGATGAGTGGACTCAGAGTATGCTTCAGAGGATGTCAGAGAGAGCAGTGCCAGACTTTGAGTTCAGAGATGGGATCTTGAGATTCAGAGACAGAGTATGTATGCCACAGAGTTCAGAGTTGAGACAGATAATTTTGTCAGAGGCACACAGTACGGTGTATTCAACACACCCAAGCAGTACTAAGATGTATCAGGATCTCAAGAAGAGTTTCTGGTGGTCAGGTATGAAGAAAGACATCGCAGACTTTGTTTCCAGATGTCTGATATGTTAGCAGGTTAAGGCAGAGCATCAGAGACCCTCAGGTTTACTTCATCCTTTGAGTATTCCTGAGTGGAAGTGGGAAGATATTTCTATGGATTTCATTTCTAGTCTTCCCAGAGTTCAGAGAGGATTTGATGGTATATGTGTGATAGTGGACAGACTTAGTAAGTCAGCTTATTTTCTGCCAATCAGACAGGGTATGTCTACAGATCAGTTGGGGAGACTGTATATCAGAGAGGTGGTCAGACTTCATGGTGTTCCCAGGACTAGTGTCAGATAGAGACTCCAGATTTCTATCAGCTTTCTGGAGATCATTGCAGAGAGCCTTGGGGACCAGATTGCAATTCAGTTCAGCTTATCATCCTCAGACAAATGGTCAGACAGAGAGGGTGAATAAGATTTTGGAGGATATGCTCAAAGCCTGTTGTATGGACTTCCAGACCGATTGGGTAGAGTTGATTCCCCTCATGGAGTTTACATATAATAACAGTTATCAGGTGACTATTCAGATGGTTCCATTTGAGGCGTTGTATGGTCGGAAGTGTAGATCTCCTCTTTATTGGGATGAGGTTGGAGAGAGAGATTCTCTGGAGTCAGTTGTGGGTCTAGAGATAGTCCAGGGGATGATTGAACAAATCAGGATCATCAGACAGAGAATGAAACAGGCCCAGGATCGACAGAAGAGCTATGCAGACTTGAGACGCAGAGAGATTGAGTTTTCAGTAGGTGACAGAGTGTTTTTGAGGGTTGCTCCGTACAGACATGTTCTCAGATTTGGCAGAAAGGGGAAGTTGGCCCCTAGATTCATTGGTCCCTATGAGATACTTGAGAGAGTGGGGACAGTGGCCTACAGATTGGCTTTGCCAGCTAGCATGGACAGGATTGACAATGTTTTCCATGTGTCGCAGTTGAGGAAGTATGTGGGGAATCCTTCTCATGTGCTTCAGTTTTCAGAGATAGAGTTGGCAGATGATTTGAGTTATCAAGAGCTGCTAGTGCAGATCCTAGACTTCAAGGTAGAGTATGGTCGGAAGCCACTTGGGAGGTAGAGTCTGAGATCAGGGGCAGATTCCCAGAGTTATTCAGGTAAATTTCGAGGTCAGAATTTTTATAAGGGGGGAGGAAATGTAGCATCCCAGGTTAGAAAAGCCCTTAGGGAAAGCGTTTTGGGATTAGAAACGAGATTCAGAAAGAGATTGGGAGTCTGGTAAAGTTTAGAGGTGAGTTAGTAAGTTTTCGGAGCCATGTGGCTTTCGTAAGAATCCTTTCGGGAGGATTCGAGCAGGCGAGTGAGCGGGAAATGAGTAATACTCATTTTTCCTTGTGCACGCTCGTGCACCCTTGATGCACGACTGTGCGTGGCCTAGTATATAAGTAAGAGCCGAAAGAATTCTCATTTCTTTTCTCACCCATTTCATTTCAACCAAATTTCTCTCTTCCATTTCAGTTCCTCCCATTCCTAGAGAGGAAATTCAGTAGCAAATAGCTCCCGATCAAGTTAGAGAGCAAAGAGAATAGTTCGAAAGTTTGCTTTCAGAAGCATGGAGCGAGGTAAGTGTTCGCTTACCTTTTCCTTGAGTTTCCTAGCTTGCTTTGTGAGTTTTGATGCCATGGATGGGTTAATTGCATGTGGATGAATATTTGGAATTCTTATATGGTCTTGCACGTTGATTTTGGAGATAGATTTCCACCCTTGAAGCATGCATGTGTGGTGTGTGTGTTTTAGTCAGAGAATCAAGAAGCTTCCATGGTAGATTTCATGTGGCTTGATGCATGTGATGATTGATGCTTGAATTGTGTTATATGAAGTGCTGGGAATGTGTCATTGAAGTGTTATTGCAATTGAGTGTGAATTGGCATGAGTTTAAGGCAAATTTTCGACGGTGCTCTTGTTGAAGAACCAGACGCACGGCCGTGCGCCTGTATGGCACAACCGTGTGCCTTTGTTTTTCCAGATGCACGCTCGTGTGTACGCTGTATGCATGGCCAGAAAATGCACATGCACTCCCGTGTGTCCGCAGACGCACGCCCGTGCATGCGCTTTCAGTGAAAAGTTTCCAGAATTCCAGTAGCATGCACGGTCAGGCGCACGACTAGCGCACGACCCCGTGCATCCTAGCTCACGCCCGTGCACCTTTCCTGCACGCTCGTGCACCTGCAGATTTTCAAAAAAAGAGCTAAAAATGAGAAATTAAGCATGCGAATTCAGAATAAATGTTAAATGGCTTCAGATAAGCATCAAATGAGCATGTATTCAGATAATAAGCTACATATGCATATCATGACATGACATGTAGCTTCAGAGAGGATCAAGGGATTCGGATTCAGCAGTATTCAATATTCAGAACCTGATGTATGGGTAAGAGTATAGGGTGAATACGAGGGGGCATCTGTGGGATTCAGCCTTCTGACACCAGTCGGAACGCTCAGTAGTATTTCAGATTCAGTTTCTGACACCAGTCAGAGTACTCAACAGTATTTCAGTTTTACCGTCTGGCACTAGTCAGATTGGGCAATAGTAAATTCAGATTCAACTTTCTAGCCAGTAGCTAGACTGTTCAGCCCACATGGCCAGGATGCCGAATCCCTGTATTCCACCAAGTCTGATCAGCACAGCAGGTACCTTCGGGTATAAAAAGGTATTCAGATGCATGTATCCAGTATTTTTAGTTAGCATGGCATGACATACACATCATGACATGAATAATAATGAGAATTCAGATAAATCAGATATTCAGAGTAACAGTTTCAGGTTCCAGCAAGCGCATAGATGTATGAATAGGGCTGAGGCCCAGGTATGTTTGATTATATGATTGTTTGTGCTTGCTTGGGTTTTTGAAGGAAGTAAGGAGAGCTTACTGGGTGATCTTTATTACTCACCCCCCTCCTTCTTCCATCTTTTTCAGGTTTCTGTGCTGGTTTCGAGGAGCGGGTGGTTCGAGGCTGACAGGAGAGGGCCCACACCGCGATCTTACTTTTGTATATTCAGTTCTGGACCTGTGCGGTCATTTTGTATATGCTTTTGTACTCTGATGTAAATGAACAGTATAGGTTTATATAATATAGGCCTTTGGGCCCATTGTACAGACAGTATGTATATTTCAGATGTATGTATTCCAGTTTTAGCTTCCGCATGTGTAACTCGAATTGTATGGCAGGTTTTAGGAAGTTCTTTTTATTTGTTTTCGTAGGATCCCCGTCGTGGGTACTTGAGTTTTCAGATTATTAATAAAAGCTCCCCAATATTACTCAGCAGCAGGGGTACTCGTGGCGGCGGGTCCTACAAATTTAACCTGATGGGACCACATCATAATAAAAACCTTTAATAAATACTAAGTCGAGTGAATTTTTCCTATATAGCACTACTAGGACATGAACCTGCTCATGAGAACCTTGTTTACTAGAGCAAAGGGCATATTATTACTAAGTGCAAGACTGGTTGTTGGCTATATTAGGTCTAACTTAGCTAATAGATTTACCTTGTTTACCAAAGTGAAGATGGAATTATTAGATATTAAGTGAAGGCATATTCATCGTTACGTAGTGATATGTAGTATCTAACCTATTGACGCCAAGAATCAATTTAAGGTCATATGATTTGTTGAAGAAATACCTAACTTAAGATCATGGTCTTCTATTGATTGTTTGATAACCTACTTATTTAGGTTACATTGGTTTGTTTGCTAGAGTAAAGGTTAAGTCGACTGGATGAGATCTTAGTCCACTAAAAAGTCCATTAAGAATTCCCAAGTATAACAATAAGGGTTGTCGGCTTGAGGAAAATAGTGGGAGCAATTAATAAAAATTTGATTAAAAGATTTATTTATAATCAACTAATTAAATTCTTATTTGTACATGTAGAATCAATCATTATGATATCATCAACTTTGTTGTGAACCATATTGAGCAAAGAAAGTAGGCAAAAGGTTTTTCTTGACTGGTATAAGAACCTATGCATATTCTTGCATCAAGAGAAATGGTGTATGCCCTCAAAGAGGATAAAACCCTTGATTCTGGTCTCAATGCCATCATAGTCGAAAAGGATACTTATAAAAAAATCTTAAAAACTATGTGCAAGTGCATTGCTTGATACTTGCTTTCATATCGCTTGAGTGGTAATCATAGTATGAGGATAGGAACGCCCAATTTGAACTCTTGAACATCTTTATCAAAACGAATGTTCTAATTTCTTGAAGTCTACTTTAGTTCATAAATTGACATTTGCAACTTCCAAACTTTATCTATCTATCCTTCAAGAATGAAATTATTAGGTTGTGTCATATACAAATCTTTCATAAGATTACCATTTAGGAAAGTAGTTTTGACATCTATCAACCAAATCTTATAATTATAATTTATATGGACTTAACCATTATAACTAATAAAAGAGTTTTATCAAAATCAATACTATGTTTCTGTTTGAAACCTTTAGCAACCAATCGTGTTGTATAAGTATACATGTCACTATCCATGTTAGTCTTCTTCTTGAAAAACCATCTACACTCTACAGGTTTTATGCTTTTAAATACATCCACCAAGAACCATACCTGGTTCTAGTATATAAAGTCTACATTAGATTTTATTGCCTCAAGTCATTTCTTGGAATTTGGATCTAGCATAGCCTCTATATAGGTTTTAGGCTCGTCAATAAAGATAACCAATACCTCATTATGCTAAGTCGCAAGATAACTAAATCTTTTGGGCTTGTATCATGCTCTTTTTATTTTATACAACTATTATATACCATGATTAACCATCTCATTTGGCATATCATCTTGTTTATATCTATGGATATTTATGGTTTATGAGTCTTATCAAACTCTGTTTTCTAATTACTAATCTTCTTAGAAAGGAATTTACTGTAATATCTCAAGGTTAGAATGGTCTTTTTAGGCCTTGACCATGGTCAAGAAAGAGATTTTGTAGCCCAAGATTAGACTAAGGTGAGTTTTGGGGATAATATAGTCCTTTTAGAGGGCTTTACATGGCTTGTGGGTAGAGCACGACCATGTATCCTTTAGACACATGCCCATGTGCCTCTTATGTATGAAGCATGATCGTGCATTCTAGTGGCACACAATCATGTGTCTCATTTGAGCTATAGAGCTATATAAAGGGGAGTTTTTCTTTTCGTGAGTTTTCAAACAACTTTTTCTCAATTTCTTTTCTTTTTCTCTCCAACAAACCTTAACCATTTCTCAGAGAGAGGAGTCAGTTCTATAACTAATCTAGTTAGGATTCAGTTAAAGTTAGAGAGATTGAAGCTTTTTATAATTCTAGTTAAGTATTTCTTTACCTTTTTCCTATTTTTGTAGCATGTATTTCCCTGGATGAGATTAATCAATTATCAGATTATATCTCTAGTTTCATAAGCATGATCTTAAGATAGATGATGATGAGATAAATAAGGATTTCGAGTTAGAAGCATGCTTAAAACATTTATATGTTCATATGTTTGTTTTATGCACTTAGAAGCATGTTTAGTTAAGATTAAGAGTTATGAGATGATGAATGTTTGTGATAGAATCTTATGGTTATATACCTATGTGCTAGAATAAGATTATTTGAAGATAGACTGAGATTAGGTTAAGTTTAGGCATGGTTTTGCAAGTTCTTGAGGCAAAAATTGTAAGAGTAGAATGTGACATATACATGTGTGTGTTACCTGCATGCCTTTATGTCTGCGTTTCTCTATATAGTCATGGTCATGTAGTGTATGCACGATTGAGGCCAGTGTGCTAGTGTCTTTAGGTACACAACTATGCTAGTGAGCTCTCTCAATTGTGCATGGCTATGCCTTGTTGAAGTCAAGACCATGTAGGAGTCTTATTATAAGCCCGTGTACATAAAGACATAACCATGTATGGTATATACATAACCGTAAGTCCTAAAGCATATGTTGATGCAATAAGCGAGAGATTAACAAAAAGATTTCAGAAGCTAGCACGGCTTGACACATAATTACACATACGTTTATGCACTAAGTGAAAATTTGTAGAACAATAAAATAAAAACAGAAAAGAGAAAAGAAAAAGAAAAAAGAAAAAGAAAGAATACTTTGCATATTCATACCTTTAATCTCATATAAGTAAAAGAAATTTAACGATAGCTCAAAAATAGTATAAGAAATTGATAGATTATGATCAAAACATAGAAATGGAAACATTCAAAACAGAAAGCTAGCAGAAACATAAAAACAATTTACGCAGAACTTATTAACCAGTTTAATAAGATACAAAATTAGAAGCCTCTATAAGAAATGCATAGACCAAACTATAACAACTATAAAGTTATATAAAATGTAAGCAAATAATGAGATTATATGTACAATATGTATTTCATGACATGACATGCCAAAACAGTGTTTTTAGCAAAAGGGATCAAGTGATCCACATACATCATTTTCAACATAAAGCCCGACATTCGGGTTAGATGATAAAGGTGAATACGAAGGGGTATTTGTGGTATTTCAACTCTCTAACTACGATCAAATTAGTTAGATTTCAACTTACTAGTCCAATGACTAGTATGGTAGATATTTCAATTTACTAGCACTTTATTGATCTAGTTCAGCCTATATGGCTAATACATTGAATCTCTATGTTTATCAACCTGATCAGTATAATAAATCTTCGAATACAGAAAGACTTTCAATTCAGTTTCTTTTCATTATTTTAGGATCTTTAGATCTAAACAATATTTTCAGTAAGTAGGCCTAAGGGCAAATACATGTTTTTAGCATACTTTATACCATAATCTAACATAGCATTACATGAATCAGTATATAGATAGTAAGAAAAGAAATATGTAAGAAAAGGAATAAAAGAGGAATGAAACTGTATGATATACGTCTTAGGTAGAAATATAAAAAAATTTATCTAAGACTTAAAAAAACTCAAAAGAACTTTATGTCTCAGAAGTCAGAAAAGAAAGAGAGTATGATAATAAATATCAAAAAGAAAATTTAGCCAGTTAGTTTCAATATCTAGATCCTTTTTCATGTTGAGTCGTATATGTACGCTTATATATGTACTTATGACAAGGTGTGAAGTAGAATAGTTAGATAAGTTAGATCAGAAGAAACTATTAGAATAGTTAAGAATTTTGTTAAATTCTAATAGAGCAAAATAAAACCTATTCGAGGGTAGAGATTAATAATACTTATTAAGTGACTTGTCAGTCATTCCCTTTAGTTTTCCTTTCTTACAGGTGAGTACTTTAAGAAGTTGAGCTTGGAGTGAGAGATGGCTAAAGAATAGGATATGGCTTAAGCGAAAGTTCACCTAATGTTTTTAGTTATATAGAGAATACCATTAAAGTTGATGGTTATAGTACCATCAATAATTGAGAAAGAGGACCCTTCTATATCTAAAGTAGATACATAAATTAGAATTCTTGAATCATTTGGTACATAGTTACAATTTTTAAGTTCTAAAATAAGCCTTTTGGGCAAATATAGATAATACAATCCTTTAGCTACAATTATGATCCTCGCTTCATTCCCATTATGTAGGTCCACCTCTCTTTAGCTAAGCAATTTACTCTATCTTAGTCCTTACATGTTAGAATTGATATGAGTACCATATCATGTGTCTATAACATAAGATGAATTAAGAGCTAGGTTAATTTCAATAACATATATACTTGAAATAGAAGCAATTGACTTCTTATTCTTCTATTTAAGAAAAGCTTATATTGATTTCTTTAGTGGCCTGATCTACAATAGACAAAATAACCCATCTATCATTTCACCATACGACTGACAGGTTGTAAAGTAGGTGTGGCTTGGGTCTAGCCTTAAGCCTTGGGCTTGCCCTTGCCTCTGTCCTTGCCCTTGCCTCTGTATTACGCACCAACTATTAGCACATTCTTCCCTTTCACTTTATCCATGTTCTAATCATCAATCCTAATCAAGCTAAGTAGTTTTATGATACCTATTGCTATATATTACTATTTATTAATAGAAGTCTCATACTTACTTATCTGAAAACGTGCACTACACAAAAGCTTTATAATATAAAAACATGTTGATCTGAAATTATTATACAATATTCTAAAAACATTATATCTGAATAACTTTTGAAATATACATATAATATTATACAAAATACAAATGTGAAAACTGTATGACATCTACATGAGCATCAAGATAAAGCATGCAAGCCAAACATGTTATTTGTTAAAAACTACATAAACTCTCTCTCTCTCTCTCTCTCTCTCTCCCTCTATACATATATATATATGTAAAAATGTATCACTCCTAGCCATTTTTTGCTCCAACTCAGCCTCTACTCACTGACCTAAAAAAAAGGAAACTAAGAGGGATTAGTGGTAAATCACTTATTAAGTAATCTCTATCTTTACCCTCAAGTAAGTTTCTACTATGTCTACCTTCGTGACCTATCACGATGCTCTATGGTTTCTTTCTTATTTTAGTTCTTTTACTTGCTTTTTATCTTATTCTATTCCGATTTTTATACCTAACAATCATGTTTTTCTATTTAGTAGACTATGTTTAATATATTTCTTGCTCTAAAAACTTTTCTCTTTTCTGCTTATCTTCTTATCTATATTTTGGATTCACACCATGCTATGAATACGTATATGGATATATATATATATATATATATATATAACATAGTCTGAAATATTTAGATTAGTATGACTCGTCAAACTAAATTTTCCTTTTGGACTTATTTCTTTTCTATTCCTTATTCTAGTGGCTAAGTTCTGTGGTACTTATGATTTCTCTGACATTTTATCTATTTTCTCTTTCTATTTCTGATTTATAATGTTCTTGTTTTATAATACTCATGACTTGTCACGAGTCCTTGTTTAATTTCATGTGTTGCTTTGTTACTCTTTTATACTATTTATGATATAATATGAAATATGTTATAATTATATTTGTCTATATTGGAAATCATGTATTGGCCTTACTGGTGATATGCCAATAAGCTGAAAATATCCTATCATACTGATATTGGTATCAATAAGATGAAAATTGATCTTACAGGTGCCTTATCAAATTCACTGTTAAAAATGATATCTAAAACATCTTATCTCTAATAAAATATGCATATGGGTCCTTTGATCCCTTTTTCTGAAAACTCTATTTTATGGCATGTCATGTCATGAGATACATATCATGCATAATATTTTATTCTCTTTTCTTCTTCTTAAGTTCCTCATCTATAAGTAAGCTTTGGTTTTTGTTTCTATATGTTTCTATAATCATTCCCATTTTGATCTCTATTTCTATAACTGTTTCTACTTCTCTACATTGGTATATTGTTCTGATTAGTTTCTTTGTGCTTGTATAAGCTTAGCTTAGTGATTTCAGAAAAATATAGCTTTTGGTTTTCCATACTTTGTCCTAGTTCTAAGATTTCTTCCTATTAATAAGTTTTACCTAAACTTATTTGGCTTTTAAGTTACTATTTTATATAATTTTGTAGCTTTTACTAAGTGCATAGGTATTCATACTTAGATGTACAAACATGTGTGGACACACGACCGTGACCCCAAGATGCATGAGCTTACAAAACAATACACATATATAATCATGACCTACATACACCACCATGCAAGCTAGCAAGATGCACAACCGTGACCTTTAGATGCACAATTGTGCCCTAACAGGATACTCTTTTCTTGGCCTAATTTGTGCATACGCATACATGACTGTGATCATACAAAAAACATGACTGCATAGGTAAGTGCTTAGATGCACAGGTGTGTATCAAGCTCTATTTCTGTAATTCCACCTTTGAAGCTTGTAGAAACCAAACCAAACTAATCCAATTCTTTATCAATGTTAAATCAAACCTATCCTAGTAATTATACATGCAAAACACTTTATTTGAAATATATTTTCCCTATCAAAGAGCACTAAATCACAACCAAGCATGTTATAAATACATACATATGTGCTAAACATGCTTTTAGCTCTAAAATCTCTTATCTTTCATCATATAATCGTGAGACCATGTTGATCAAACATGGAACATGCTATAAACAACAATCAAATCTCATAAAACAGAGAACACATGCTATGGAAACAAGGGAAAGAGGTAAGAAATTACTTACCACAAGCTTGGATATTCTTCTTTTCTCTAACTCTTACTAAATTATTGGCTCGATTAATTTCTCTTGGCTAGTCTCTCTTTAATCTAGGGTTAGGGTTAGCTAGGAAGAAAAAGAGAAATGGGTAAGCTGTTTTGAAAAATGGGAGAAATCTTCAGCTTTATATAATAGTGAGAAAGTAGGGACACACGGTCATGCATATGGAAACGTTTTAGATTCCCCTTTCTTGCACTACACATGGAAAATTCTCCCAAAGATACTTATGCATATACCATATATAATCTCTAATGACTATCTTACCCTTAAATCCTTTCAAATATATATATATTTTTTTTATATAATCTTTCTTTTAACCCCGATTCATAATGTAAAATGACCTTTCTAAACTTGGAATGTTACAGTCTCCCCTTTCAATAAAAAAATTTTATCCCAAAAATTTCTTGAATATCTCTATAAGATATTTTTTTCTAACTCAAAATTTATTCCCAAGTGGACTCTTCAAGTCTCTCACTCTCTCACTTGAAGTTTTATCTCTCTAGGCTTCATATCTACATAACCTCTTTAACAATCTTGGGTTTGTCTTGTCTTTACTATTTGATTAACTCCTGATCTGGTCAAACATTATTTAGGTATTTTAAAGCTTACTACAATCTCTATAGTATCTCTCTTTAAATGTATCTCTAATAATCCACTTGTAAAATCCCTCTACAAAGATGAAGTAATCATAGCCCAGATAGAGTCTAACCTTAACTATTTACCCAATGTCTCTATCTCCTAGCCTACTAGCATCTAGTCATTCATCACTATGCCACTTTTTGAAACCTTGAGACAGATACTCTTATCTGTCATACCAGGGATAAAACTTAAATCTCTCTATTACTTCTCTAAAAATAAAACTGTGTGCTATCATAATCTATCAATGTCAAATAAAGAGTATCAAAGAAATACTAACCAAGAACTACATGTGGAATGACCTTTATCTGCTCATGTCTCACTGTAGACACTCTGACTCTGGCCTTGTGATCCCATTTTACACCCATACCTCCTTCAGGTGCACTAATGCCACCTCTACTATGCCTGTCTCTACTTCTGGCTAGCTTAGCTTCACCACTACTAGGCCTAACTCTAACTTTAAATAGACCTACACTTCTACAAGTATGGTACTATAAACTTTTATGTCTTGGTTGGGGTATTTGAAATAAATATTCCTACCAATTAGACACTCTACTAGGTGCCTCCTATTATACCAAACATAAATTGAAAACTGAAGTTGATCTCTCTCTCTCTCATTTTCTTTAAATAACTTCTTTTTCTTCTTATTTTCTTGAATTGGCTCTTTACCATTATTTTCATCTCTATATGTTGGTTTGGAAAATGTGTCTATCCTTTGAAAGCATATCACTAATCTTAATACTTTCCCTAAGGTCTCACAAAATCCGTAGGGAGGAGTTGTTCCAACTATAACATCCATAGCTATGGTAGGATGTAGATTATAAACAAATTTTTGAATCGTACCTAACTCTGATCCTGATACAAACCTAGTCAAGGCATTGAATTGAGTCGTATATTATTTTACTGTACCTAACCCATAAGTTAATTCAATAAATTCTTGAGCTTTGGCATATACCATTTCTACGCTTTTGAATTCCTCATCAAATAATCATTTAAACTCGGCTCATGTCAAACTATCTTCGTCAATTGACGTCTTCATAAGGTTCCATCACACCCTCGTGTCCCTTTAGCATGTTGACACATATACAACCAATATAAAGCCCTAAAGATTATTTTACTCTTAATATTAATTTAAGTCAACTTTAAAAAAGTAAAAACACTCAATTTACCCTTTTTCTAACCCTTTTTACCAATTTTAGAAAATTGAGATCTTACACACTACCATGACAGGTGTGATTTCCAAATATTCTAGTAATAGAATTCATAAAAAAATCCCTCCCAAATAGCACGTTGAATGTCATAACTGACTGAAATTGGCATGACAAGCCAATAGTCATTTCTAGCAACACTCCTATTATGATAAAAAGTGCAAAATGGAAGTGGTTTTGTTTAACAATGTGAAACTAAACACTCAACCAACCTGTAGTAAACTTTCAACCCTAATTCATAAATAACAAAACAGAAAAACCCAATAATCATTATAGTTTACATGATTAATACATTCAACATGTCATATCAATATTTAACATATAAAAATATGTGTATTAATCATCAAAACATAGGTAAACAGTTTTCATATCATGAAAATAGAGACTCTAATACTAGTGCAAATTACTTGGAGTTGTTGGAAGGGTGACCATGCACTAAAAATTCAAACTCATTCAAAGTTTTATGTTACTATGATAGGATCATTATTTTTCCATAAAAATAAGAACTAAAACATGTATGACATATATAGGGGTTTTTCTCAAAACCATACTTTTGTTAGAAGGCTTCTTTAATCTTTGTATGGCTTAGGATTTTCTTTTCCAATGTCCTTTGGGTTATTGGCACTTATGATGATAAATATAGAGCTAACTAGGAGGTTACGTACATGTTTGGGTGTTAATGCCTACAAGAGTATTAGTATGATTGCTTTGTGTATGGTGTGAATGCTTTGTGTATGGGTGTAAGTGTTTAAGTTTTTAGAGAGATCAAAGAAAATCTATCGCATTTGCTTACATAGACAAAGGGTCATAGGTGTGACCATTCAATTTGTATCTTTATGACTCATCATGTATGGCCATGAATCAAAGTGCTCACAATCATACATTAGAATTAGGTAATCATTATAGTTTTATACATGTTGCAAGAAATTTGTGAAACGTTCTCATATTTAATAATTATCAATTAACCGCATGTATGACCGTATATGAAGTATTCATGTATGTGCATTAGTAGTTATTTGAATTAGTTTAACTTGGTCAAAGTTAATTTAATTCAAACGCTTTATAATTCAATCAACCTTTAAGATGTATGCCCATAACCGACTAAGACTCATAACTATGCATCAAGGCAAATCCTTAAAACAAACTTTTTAACTTGATCGATAAGGATCTGATAAGTTTCACATGACATCTATAATAACATAACAACCAAGTTAACAATTTTGTGCTTTTGATTACATCAACTCTACAATGTGTAACCCATAAGCTTTCTGCTATCTTGATAGCATTTAAATTTGAGTTGAATTAAAACACAAATCATAAGTAGCCTCTATCAAATCGTCATGGCCACTTCGATAAAAATGTCAATGAACAACTCTAAGTTTGACCAACTGATGGTTAACACACAATGCAATCTCTTTCTCATTATGTCTAGTAGGAATGAGATATAGATTTGTGTCTATCTTATAAAACTATCATATATGCACGTGTCTAAATCAAAGATTAGAGACAATGCCAACCAATCTAATTGTGATCATAAGTTTATTGGTTTTGGATAACTCAACTAGGACAGTGATCTTATGCTCGAGACTAAAAAATTTAATACTGATATATCATAGCCTTCGTATTGATCATGATGTGGCCAATCACTCATCTTTATAACACATCATTTATGAAGGTGTGTTTAATAACTTTAAACGATATCATTATAGTATAAGATGGTTTGGTAGACCTAATTCAAAGGATCTTATGTACCTATCCAATCATGAGGATTGATTTATAGACACAAGCAACTTTATCTATATGAGATTCTTATCATAGGTCCGTCTAGTAAACATGACCAACAAATTATATACCTATGTATGGACTTGGCTAAAGCAACAAACTTTGATGTACGTAAATCATCACCATTTTTTGATGAGATTACATATACTATGATAACTTTTATACCATCACTCTTGTGCAAGGTTCATAATGATATTAAGATTACAAATTGTTCTAGTATAACCACCAATAAGAACATATAGATTAATTATTTGAATTCGTCATTTTGATTCTATCATACTAAAGACACGACATATGTTAAACAATTTAATATATGTGAAATACCTCATATTATTAATCATGACATAATGTTTACAAATACAATAATACATCAAATAATATAATTAATATATATCAGACTGTTGACTACAGGCACTAATCCTAACATATTGGGTCTATGGTTAGGGTTTCATGATTTAGGGTTCTATGATTTACAATGTTGGGTTACAGTTTAAGGTATATGATTATCACATCACATAGTTAAGGTTTACAATTTTCACATCATATAGTTTAAGGTTTATAATTTATTGACTACCAATTATATTTTTTGATTTATGTTAAATCAATGGTAAATTTCAACTAAACCATTATGGTTAATTAACAATTCCCCCTTTCTCGCCTCATCCAAGTTTTATAAAAATTGTATAGTCTTTCTTAAAGTTAACAACATTTCCTAATTTCTACAATATAACATGATTTCAATTAATCCCTCTACTATGTAACATCTAAATTTTACATAAAATAAACTTTTAAGAATCAATTCGCATAAATATCTTGAAAAACGAATTGTTGATACCAATTTTGTCTTGGGCTGTCAAACAATAAATTATATAACATAGTTTAAACGAGAGGAAGAAAATTTCTAATATTAGTATGAAAAAGAAGTGTTCATATTGGTGGCTTTATATAGGAAAACAAATAGCATTTAAGGGTAAAATAGGTATTTTATTTGATATTTTTGTCAATTTCATTTAACATTTTTGTTGATTAACCCCTAACTTATTGAAAATTGTCATAAAACCCCTAAAAATTACATTCTATGTGTTCCCTTAGCCCTTCCAACTCTTAAAACTACTAAACCATTCTGTCCCTAACATTGCCAATAGCATTTTGCTTGTGAATCATATGTTGCTACTGTAAATCATGCATTCTACTTCATCGCTCACATTTTTGTTATTTTTTTGCTGCAATTGAACATCAACTTCATAAGCATTAACTCTATAACCACTCCAACAATAAAAAATGGAAAAGATTGATTGAAATTCAAAGTTCTCATTTGATTTTGCGTATTATAGCTACAAATGTGAGACACATTATGAATCCATTCCATAATGCTCACCTTCTTATATTAATTTCAAGTAAACATAATAAAAATTTTATTAACCAAGTTTGCTATTTTTTGGTTTATTAATCACTGAAATTTGTTACAACTTGTGTCAATGGTAAAGTCCACCCAAAATTTCACCATCATGTATGGTTTTCTTGTGTCGTAAGGACGTTCTATATTTTCAAACAGTGCAACGCATGTTGAATATGAGTAAAAAAGATATCAAATACATTTAATGCTAAAAAGGAATTAAAATTGTTTTTTATTTTTAAAAAAGCTTATTTAAATAGTTTTCCTCAAGACGTTTAACTAAAATAATAATATAATATTTTTTTATTACTATTAACTAAACACAATAACTATTTACATATACAAACTTATCCAACTATATTATTTGTTTATACATAGTCTTTGTGACAAAAATTTAATTTTAATAAGGCCAAAAGACTTATTCCCACCCAAGGTTTCCTAACTGACAAAATCTCATCAAAAAAACTTTTAAAAAGCACCCATCAACCAATTTCCTTTCAAATTTATTAACATTTTTTATAAAATAACAAAAATACTTTTCAACAAAAAAAATAATATTAATATTAAAATAAAATTTAACATAAAATAATATTAATTAAAAAATTAATTAAAAATAAAAAATTTAAAAAAAAGCCACTGCAATCGATAGCATTGCCAGTGACAATAACTGTTAAAAAACCTAATCAGGTGGTTAAAAATAGCCACCTGATTGGATTGATTGTCAGATTTGGCCGCTAAAGATTTAGCAAAGGTAACCGGATCTGATTACCAAAATTTAAAAGCGATAACTAGATCTGAGCGTCAAAAAAATGATGGAAGTGATCAGATTTGACTATCTCTACTATTGAGGATATCTAGAAACAATTAATTTCAAACATATTAGTTGTTTTCAACCATTTTTATGGTGAAGACAATTATAACAGATATTTAACGGTTAGATCTGACTATTTCTACCATTGAGACAGTTAGACTTTTGGTGGCCACTGTCATCGACAACAGTGGTCACTTTTAAAATTTTTTTAAAAGTTAAAATTTTTAATTAAATTTTAAAATTTATTATTATTATTATTTTAATATTATATTAATATTATATTATACTTTAGTTATTTTTATAAGATTAATTTTATTATTTTTTATTTTGAAATTCTTTTTATTTAAAAAGATAAAAATATATTTTTGACAAGTTAAATGTAATAATTAATGATTAAATTTTAACTGCTGACTTTAATAAAAATAAATATTTGATTTTTAAATGTTAGTAAAATGTTATTATTTTAAAAAACCTTGACAAAAATAAGTAGTTTGGGCTTTTGATAATAAAATATTTTCCAAATCAAGCCCGCCCTCGTTTGTATGGTAATCTTTTACATTATTCCTACATCAATCTGCGTAGGGTGCTCCAATTATCAAAGTCAAAGTCGCGAACCCTAATGGAAATAACTCGACCCATTAGTAGTGTAAGAACGGCCCACAAACTGACAGGTGTACTATTCTCTCAGAAAAGGCCTCACCAAACAACGTAATATTATACACTTGGAAGCTCCTGATTACTACCCTTTCTTTTACACAAAGAGCATCGAATTGTTTAAATCAAAATTCCAAGAAACGGAACAGAGAACAGTCACGGTCATCTTTCTGCTTTGCCTCTTAAACGAATTACAAAATCAAAACCATTTCAAAATTTCAACTTCTCTCCATGAACCGGAGAAAGCTTCTTCTTCACCAAAGAGTTGAGGTATTTTTATTTTATATATGTTTTTTAATAATTCAAGTTTAACTGGTTCAAAATTTATAATATTTTTGGTTTGCTTGGGAATAATTTTGATGCAATTTGAATCGTTTTTGTTTGCATTTTATAGATTTTATCGGTTTGTCATATGTAGTGTTGATTTCTAATGAAATGTTTGAATTTTATTTTGAGCTGCATACTTTATTGTGTTTTCTTTTTTTTTTTTTTGTGCATGATCAAACAGTAATGTTACCATCCGGGTGATGGTTAATGTTTGATAAATGTTTAAATTATTGTTTTATGGACTGAAAATTATATGGGTCTACTGTTATGAGATAAAAGTGTAATTTCTTGGTGAGTTGGATGGTTCAGTTCTGCAATTTGAGTCAATCCCTCCGCTTCTTTTAATAAAATGTAAATTCCTTTTTTTTTTTCCTTGCTCTGTGGTTTTATTTTGTTGAATTTTCTTCACTTCGCAGACTGATTGTTTGTTGGATTTTTTTTCTCTTTTTCGGTCTTCGACATACATCATATGAAATTTTGAAATCTATCACCCAACAGTAATTTTATCTTCTGGGAATCTGTTAATCTTAGATAATTTTTTGAATGGATTGTTTTATAAATTGAAAGCTAGCTGGGTTTGGTGTATCTGAGTTGAATTTTTGTTTAATTGGTGAGTTGGATTTGTTTAGGTTCGACAGTTTGAGGAAGGGTTGAGGGGCTCATGGCATCCTGGTGTGGTTGTTGAAGTTTCAGACCTATGCCGTATGGTTGAATATGATGAACTCCTATGTGAAACTGGTGACTCGAAGCTCATTGAGTCAATTCCAGTCACTGAGGCAATCGATGGCCTTCATCGCCGCCGCCATGTTTCCTCCACCTATCGTGGACATATTCGACCTCCACCTCCCTGGTCACAAATCGATTCTAGTGAGAAGTTAGATTTTGGGGTTTGTGTTGATGCTTGGTTTGAGGATGCATGGTGGGAAGGTGTTATTTTTGATTGTGATCATGATGCAAATGAGCGTTGTGTGTTTTTTCCTGATGAGGTTGATGAACGCAAATTCTGTGTGAGTCAGTTGCGTGTAGCTCGTGAATGGGATGAGTTCTTGGGCGTTTGGAAGGATCGGGGTGTGTGGATATTGGCGCAGTTGGCTAGGGATCTTGAAAGAGATGTTCCATTGGGTAAGTTTGTAAAAAATATTTGGTCTGCCTTGCAGTTAAATTATGGATTTATGAAAATGATTTCAGAGTGGCCATGCGGAGTTCGGTCTGTGTGGAATAGATACTTCATGGATTGTGTTTATGAAATTGCAGTTAGATTGAGTCGGCGAGATCTAGGTTATCGCAAAATCTTGACATACTTGGTGGGGAAGAAAGGAAATAAATCAAAGGATTCCCATCATGCTAATTCAAATTCTTCTATATGTGATTCACTAATTCGAGTAAGAAATCACAAGACTGTGTCAGATAAAATCAGAAAGAAAGGAATCAAATCGAAGGAATCTCATCATACTGTGTTAAATTCTCATCTATGTGATTCTCTGGTTAAGGTAAGAAATCACAATGAATTCAAGGTTACCAGATCAAGTCAAAAAGGAGGAGAAGATTCTCATGGTAAATGCAATAAAAAGCAGCTGTTACCAAGTTCAAAATTGGAAAATGAGAAACAGCCCATAACAAATACAACTGATCAGATTGGTCCTGAGGCTAATAATCAGTGTAGGGAAAAGGAGATGACAACTGGTCCTTCATTTGTGGAGAATATTACTGTTGGCAAAGGTGTCTGTTATAGAAGTCCCAATTGTGGTTCAAATTTACACCAAGTAGCAAATTGTGTTTCTTTTCCTACCCAAAAGAAGCCTGATCGAGTAGAATCTAATACAGAGAAGCTAAATTCTGCTGTAGCGCGTGGAGTTGACAATAATAAGTTCCTCGCAGCTAGTTCAAGAGAGGAGACAACTACTCAGTGTTTGCATCACATTCAAAAATATCAATCAGTTACAAGACAAAGAAATTTGAGGAAGAGAAGTTTTAACAATAAACTTGTTATGGTTTTTACTGATTGTTTGGAGAAGCAAAAGGACAAAAAAGCATCTTTTTTTGTTGTGCAGAAGAGAAGGAACTGCTCAATAATGAAAAAGAGGGAGTTGAAGAAGTCTCAAAAAGTCAATTTTAAACTTAAGTTAACACCTAAGATTGAAGAACAACGGCCGAATGCTGTTAGGACAAGAAAATCTTTATTTTCTAAATCCTGTCTCCCAACCATGCAATTTGATAAATATGGTAAAACATTTAGGCCTAAAGATGTGGTGTCTAATTCTAGAAAGCGTAAGATGAAGCTAGGATATTATACTGGTCAACTAAGGGACACAATCTGTAGTGTTTGCCACCACTGGGGAGACCTTGTCCTTTGTGATCATTGCCCATCTTCATATCATTTGAGTTGCCTTAACCTCAAGGTGTGTATTCATTTTCTATATTATTGATCTGATTCTTTTGATCATTTTTTGTTCATTCTGTGGCTAATCTAATTACAATTGAAAATTTGTAATCATTACTTGAATGTAACGAACCAATTTTTGTGCAGCTTGATTTTAAAAGTTTTTGAACTGGAAAGGAACTTGTTTATCATGCTTTTTCTTCTCTATAGAATAATGCTAGGATTTGTTACTCAGTAAATCTATGCATTTATCGAACTTTTCCTTCTTCTTCTCATTCTTAAATGGTTGTTGGAATCTTTTCACGCAACTTAACAATATGTTTTATTTGTAGTCAAGGACAATGTCAAATATATTTGTTGCATTTATGTAGATTCATTTATTTAATGACTATCATTATGTTAATTATCTGATCTTAGATGCCGCATGATGTTAAAATTTGTAGAAATAAAAAATATCCTAAGTAATTTACTGCACTGTTTTTTCTCTATAGAAAAATGCCGTGATTCATTTGTTATTAGATCTATGCTTTAATGCAATTTTAAAATTTTCTTCTTTTCGTAGTCAGTTGCTGGAGTTATTACATGCAACAGAGCAAGATCTTTCTTCTGTGGTTACGGCCAATGTCTAATATATTTGGAGCATGTTTCATTTAAGCTGTGATTGGCATTGTTGAAATTCTGCCTAAATATTCTTCCTTGATCAAGTTCATAATTCACAATTGGTAATTTTGGTATGTCGGTGTAAAAAGAAGCTATAAACATCATATTGAAACTTATGAATAAATCATATTGTTCAGACAACCTAAGCATAAGTTCTAGAATCTTTAAACTTAAACTTTCTTATCCCATACATGTATAGATAAACTGTGTCCCATTTTTGTTTTAAATTATTTTGAATCAGAAGTTCATTTTTGTTATTTATTTTTGAGAAGAAACATATAAATATTATTAATTGATAGAAGTAATTACAAAACAGTAAACAAGATGTCTGCAAAATTTAGGGATCCATTTGAAAGATCACAAAACTATTGTTCATTATCATTAATTGGTTATTGATGTTTGGGTCTATTCCAGGCTTTTCCAAGCAGAAATTGGGTATGTCCTGCTTGTTGCTGTGGATTATGTGGATTGGGCGATTCCAATGAAGATAATCAACATTTCACTAATATCTGCTTTCAGTGCACCCGCAGATGTATGTTTTGATCTAATGACTGTTTAGAGTCACCCTTTCAGCTTAAATATTTATGCCTTTGTCATATTTTCTTTGCAGATCATGTGACTTGCCTGATTAAAGCTGGAAGCCTATCTCCTACAAATTACCCTTCAGACAGTTTTTGTACTGAGGCTTGTTTTAAGGTACTTTTGTTCTATTGTGTCCAATTCGTTAAGGAAAGAAATATCATGTCCTTCAGGAAATTCTTCCCTTCTGTATCAGTTTCTCAAGGACACATTGAATTTGTGATTTAAAAATTACTTTTAAAAACTTTGGCACAAATCAGTTCTATCTTTACATTTGTGATCTGAAAACACATACAAAAATAATATTCAAAATTCTCTTTAGAGTTAAAATCTCTGGAAATAGAGAAAATATTTTTCTCTTTTGTATTTTTTAGTCTATCCTAATTTTTGCCATGATATTTGAAAATTGATTTTTCAAAACACCTAAACCAACTGTGTTTTCTTAAAATCTGTTATTTCCCTTGTTTTCAGAAGCAACAATTATATTTATATTCTAAACCAAAATGGACCTTTAACATTTCAAGTTAATTTAAAGAGAAATCTTTTTTTCTGAGATTGGAAGTGTTATGAAGGTTTTTAGTGCATGGGTGGGGCTATATGCTCCTTAAAACCATCGCTACTCCCCTCCTAGTAAAGTTTGATCATTATTACAGTTTTAAAAATCTTGTACTGAACAATGCTAACCTATATGGTGAATACAAGATTAATTGGTGAATGCTTAATTACATAATAAATACCTCAAAAACAACATTAAAATTGATGAAAAAAATGATTTATGGGAAGTATTTTCATTAGTAAGACTACTTTTTAAAAAAATCTAATTTCTTATACTTATTTTTATTCTACCCAGTATTAATCCTTTGTAGCTATTAGTGATTATGCATATTAATTTTCACTAATAGTAGCTTGTAATTAAAAGAGTAAGTGTGAATTTTTTCTATGATGCAAATAGCCCTACCCATATGACACGTGTCTCTTGTTTTTTCTAATTTAAAGGTAAATTCTTGTTGGAACCTCTTTATTCATCTTTTTTTATTTTTTATTTTTTCGAGTTAAAGAGTTTGCTTTGTTATCTTTGGGCAATAGGCATTTTTTGGGTTGTGAAAAGTTGACTCTGTGAACTGCTTTCAGTTATCTGCCCAACTTCATCGACTTCTAGGAATTTCAAATCCCACTTCTGTGGATGGCTTGAATTGGACCTTGATGAGATCAATGAGAAGTGCTTGCAACCCTTTTGGTATAGCAAGGATTGATTCTTGCATTAAGTTGTCAAGTATTCTCCGGGTTATTCATGACTGTTTTGAGCCTGTCAAGGAGCCTCATACCAACAGGGATATTGTTCGAGATGTCATTTTCAATTCCACGTAAGAATTTCTTTCTGAATTTCTATACTAATTTATTTCTGTGAGCATTCTCTTTAGCATATAAAGTGTTTGATAGTGGAGAGCTTGTCTGCCTCACTTCCTTGGATTCAATAAATGAATCATATTAAATACTTGCATCTGTTCAAGCTTTCTCCGAAAAATGGTTGCAGAACTTATGCTGGTTTATATATCTGGACTTTGGAGTTATATTTACAGAGATATTATATATAATAGTCTACTATTTTCTATGAGGAATTATAATATCTAAGGTTTTCCCTTTATAAAATTAATATAGATGTCCATGCTTCTTTTTCTAAATTTAGAGGGAATTGAAGAATTTCATCATATGATCAGAAAGTTGGGGTACCATAGTAAACCAGAGGTTTTCCAAGTAAACAATAGCAGCCTTTCTGTACATATAGAAAGTAACTAGGAAGCTCATAGGCCATTCTATGTGTTATTTATTTTCTATTAGCCTTATCACAAGCTTTTATATGATTATAGCCAAAGTTCTTTCTGTCAGTTGAAGGTAGTCTTGAAAGATAGATAAAATTTCTAGTCCCATTCAACTTTTAGAAAGAGTTTCTTTATGCCAATCTTGATAGCTAATGAAGTGGTGGAATGTAGGAAGCAAGAACGAAGGGATAGTGATTTGGATCCCCTAGAATCCCTCTTTTTGAGTCTTCAAGAGTGATATAGCCCCATGTAAAGTGAAGATAGTAGCTCAGATTATGGCTCTTAAAAAGATAAACACAAATAATATGATCCAAAGGAGAAGACCCTTCTGTCCTTGCCTCTAAACTTTTGCAACCTATGCTAAAACAACTACAAAGGCACCAAGCGTCTACTTTTACATTGGCCCATTAGCTATTGTTTAATTAATGACATAAATAAGGCCCCATTGGCTGTTGTGTAATGAATGGCATAAATAAGGCCCCATTGGCTGTTGTTTAATGAATGACATAAATAAGGCTCCATTCATTTTTGTTTTGTTCCAACCTTTTTTTTTTTTTTTGCCAATCTGGGGAAGTGAGAAATGTGTTGTCAGTGACCATTTCAATTCTATATTTCCATGAAACAAGAAAAAATATTTTGATAATTTCTCAGTTAAATATATAGAAGACTGTTCTTCATGTATTTTTAATATTCTTTAAAAATTTTCTCTATTTATTTTAGTAATAAGAATATTAATGATTATACATTAAAAATGTTTTTGTTTTTTTCAAAAACCCTATTGAAGATGCTTTTGTGTTTTCATTTTAAGAATTTTGTGTTAATACAGTGATCCTAATGCATTTATTTTTTTAAAGTTTCATCAAGGATATTGTTTTTATATAATGATAACGAACTAATACTAAAATCTTAAAAATACATATTTGAATTAATGTTTTCATTTGAAATCATTCTTTGGAGAAAAACACTAAAATAATACTGATATGCCTTTGAGGAGTTCAGTTTTTCTTAGGTAGTCTTTTCAACTTGTCTTTTGGCTATTTTTGAAGGAGTTGAAGTTGCAATAAGAAGAAAGAAGATTAGTGTGCTCTAAGATTGAGTTGTTATGGAAAAAATTTGAGTTCTTTTGGTTAGTGAACTAAAATAATTGTTGAAGCTTCTTTCAAAGAAGACAATTTGTTCTTGTGTGATAAAAGTAAAATTTTGTTTTTCTCGGACCAATTGCTGACCTTTGCTTTCCACTGCATGTCTCTAAATTCTTTTCTTGGGATTTTGTTCCTGTCAAAGTTGAAAACATTAGATTGGATCATCGATTTGAGGATTTCTACTGATTAGTGGAAACAAGCTAATTGAGTGGAGGGTTATCAATTTGTGTTAAACCTTGTTTTGCAAATGAACAAGATGTTTGGGCGATTGTCAAAGACTGGAAACAGAACTTAGATACAAAACACGTGGGGAAACTAGTTTATGATTTCGGGTCAAATGCCATATATCATAATCTCTTCATCCAAAATTTGAAGTTATTAGGCAAGGACCTGATTCACTTGATGTATCAATGTATTGATCCCTATTGTTGGAAGGTTATGTTTCTAAACATTTATTTAAAGCATACTTCTTTCTTCGTTTCAACCTTATGCCCTTTTTAATTATGCTATATTATAACCATTACTTGAGGATATTCAATGTAATATGCGAATTGTGATTTCACATGCCTGGTCTCATCATTCCTTAAAGAGTGAAAGCATTTTTAGAATGTAGAAATTTCTATTTTGGTTGCTATGTCCAGCCATACACTATAAAGTTTGATAATTTTGGTTTCTAGTATCAGTTTTTTGAGTTAGAATTTTTTTATATGAATATCAAATATTATTAATTGTGATTGAGAAAATTTGTTGTCAACAATGTCATTTCGTAGAAAATTAAAGGCATACATATTCTTTATTTACGGAATTTTGTTTTCAAATTCTGGAAATTATGAAATTGTTAAGAATCAAATTGAATGTGTTAGGTTAGGAAAGTTAGGATTGTATAGATGGAATAGGAAATCATATGATTTTATTTCCTTTCTATTTTCTATTGTTGTACTATACTATCAATCTATTGAGGAAAATACAATGAAAGAAATCACAATTGTTATATGGCATTAGAGCCATAAAAATCTAAAACCCTAATTCAAAATTTTTTGGTGAATTTTTTCGATAACGTTAGTTTGTATTCTCTTCAGTGACTAATTAGCAAGTTACCTATACCAGACTGATTGTTGTCGTATTGTCATCAAAGGCCTTTTGCTTCCTATCCTAGACCCTGTCACACGCACTTTCACGTGTTGCTTTTCTCAGTTGCTAGTGCTCAAATGATCTTATTTTTCGGTGATTGTGCAACAACACTGCCCACTCCGTTGACTTCAGAAGCTATCGGTCTCCTTTTTTCTGGTCAATCAGACGTCTTCTAACATCGGACACATTGATTTTGATTACTGAAAAATTCTTCGGTTACTGTTTTCATCTCAGAAGGTGCCAATCTACTTAATCCGGCCTCCTTAGGGTTCTTTGGCATTGGACTTGCTCTCTTTTTAATCATCAGAGTCGATGTTGCCTTTTTTTTTCTGACTACCTTCAAGGGTTTTCTGGATCTATTATCAGTGTTGTTTGCTTCTATTTTCTCTGTCATTGGCCTTCAACTGGTTATCGATATTCATGCTCAATTTTTAGTTTTGGATATGGCTGGTGAAGGATCGTCTAAATTAGGTGCATTTACTCCATTTTTCTCCCTTCTTGCTATTACTACTGAAAAACTTGTTGAGGATGTTAATTATGCATCTTGGGCAGCATTTGTAGAATTATGGTTCATGAGACAGGGTTTAGAAAAACACTTAACTAATAAGGTTACCGATGTCATAGAAACTGATAAAAGCTAATTGGATTGAAATTGATGCATTATTATATAGTCTATTGTGACAATCAATTGATCCATCTCTTTATTCGATTTACAAGGCATATAGAATTTGTGTGAAAATATGGAATCAGGCTAGACTACTTTATACTAATGATATCCAATGATTATATTTAGCAGTCTCGAGCATAGTTAATTTGAAACAACATGATTTGAGCATGCCTAACTTCCTAAGGGCATATAGCATCTCTAAAAGTTGAATATAGTTCTAGTATGCCTACTGGTAAGACAATCACAGGAGACTCAACTTAACTTGATAAATTCTTTATGGTTTTGACTCTCATAACAATTAATCTTGATCTTGCTCCCATTCGAGATCTGATTCTATCTAGTGTGATTGTTCTAACCATGGATAATGTGTTTGCCTGTTTTCTTTGAGTTTCTTTCTCAATCACAAGCACCTCGAGTATAGAATCTACTACCCTTGCCTCTCGTTGTTCAAATAACTTTAAAGACTAGGGTGAGCATGAAGGCAAGGGTAGTTGTCTTAAATGCTCTTACTGTCACGGGTGAGGCCACTTTAAGCAGAAATGTCATAAGTTGCACGGTTGCCTTAAAAAGCCAACATTGCATAGTTAGTTCCTCCAGACAATCGTGCAAATATCTCAACAGACCAGTCTGTAACTCTCATTGGTGCTGATTATGAAGAATATATAGAGTATTAGGCCAATAAGCAGTCATCTCAGTCTACTGTTGCCTAAGTCACACAATCTAGTAACTTAACTGTTTGTCTGTTTCAATCCTCCAATCTCAGGCCTTGGATTCTTGATTCTAGTGCTTTGAACCATTTCTTTAGTAATTTTAATTATTATCTCATTTTTCACATTTGAGCACTCCACGGTTTGTCACTTTAGTCGATGGTACAAAAGTCATGGCTAAAGCTTTGGGCAGGCCCACCTCTTCGCTTCTTTACTTTTAAAATCAGCTCTTTTTCTTCCTCATTGTCCATATAATCAATTTACATGAATCTTAAATTGTTCTGTTACTTTTACTAGTGATTATGTTTTTATATAGGACCGTGGTTCGGGAAAGATGATTGACACAGGACGTGAGTCACAAGGACTTTACAAACTTTATTTGCCTTCATCTTTTGTTACCTACATAGTCACTGAATTTCCAGATCTTTTTCATAATTGTTTGAGTCATCCTAGTCTGTATAAGCTTCAAAAGATGGTCTCTTGTGTATCTAGTTTATCTTCTTTTAAGTGTGAGTTGTGTCAACTTGGGAAATAGTCTCATTGTTCTTTCCCAAGGCGTGTCAATAATCAAGTCTTCTCTCCGTTTGAGTTAATACATTTTGATGTGTGAGGTATTTGTCAAGTCAAATTCATTTTAAATTTTTAATATTTTGTGACTTTTATTAATGATTATTCGCGATGCACATGGATGTTTTTAATGAAATATTATTTTGAATTATTGAAAATAATTCAAAATTAAAACATAATTTAATACCTTTATTTGTTTATTACGTAGTGAGAATGCTCCTGGGTATTTTTTTCAGCTCTTTTTACAAGTTTTATGTCTTCTCAAGGCATTCTCCATTAATTTTTTTGTGCTTACACCCCCCTCAACAAAATGAGGTTGTTGAAATTGCTTGTACATTATTATTACATTTGCATACTCCATTTCATTTTTGGGTTGATGTAGTCCTTACTGCATACTATCTAATTAATAGGATGCCTTCATTAGTGTTATGAAATGAGATCCCTCATTCCATTTTGTTCCCCTCTCGTCCTTTGTATTCTCTTCCTCCTTGTGTCTTTGGTTGCACCTGTTTTGTCTATAACTTTTCTCTAGGTAATGGCAAATTGTCTGCACGCTCTATCAAGTTTATTTGTCTTAGTTATACTCATCTCCAGAAGGGTTATAAGTATTAATCTCCAATGACTCATCGTTACTTTATTTTTGCTGATGTTACTTTTTTTAGTTGTCCCCTTATTTTTCCTCATGTAATCCTCAATTTTCTATCATTGACATATTTTTGTTGCCTACATATACTCCTGTCCTTAAACTGACTATTGAGTTAAGACCACTTTCAAAGACTTCACCCAATCCCTCTAAACCCTTTCAGGTCTTTGATTCTTCACCATCTTATCTAAGTCTTCACCGGTTATGGCCCTGCCTCCTATTGATCAGTTTTCCATTACCATTTGCAAAGCTGTAAGGTCTTCTTATAATTTTTGGGTTGATGTAGACCTTACTGCATACTATCTAATTAATAGGATGCCTTCATTAGTGTTATGAAATGAGATCCCTCATTCCATTTTGATCCCCACTCGTCCTTTGTATTCTCTTCCTCCTCGTGTCTTTGGTTGCACCTGTTTTGTCCATAACTTTTTTCTAGGTAATGGCAAATTGTTTGCACGCTCTATTAAGTGTATTTGTCTCGGTTATACTCATCTCTAGAAGGGTTATAAGTGTTATTCTCCAATGACTCATCGTTATTTTATTGTCGTTCCCTTATTTTTCCTCATCTAATCCTCAATTTTCTATCACTGACATACTTTTGTTGCCCACATATACTCCTATCCTTAAACTAACTATTGAGTTAAGACCACTCTCAAAGACTTCACCCAATCCTTCTGAACCCTTTCAGGTCTTTGATTCTTCACCATCTCATCTAAGTCTTCACTGGTTATGGCTCTGCCTCCTACTAATCAGTTTTCCATTGCCATTTGCAAAGCTGTAAGGTCTTCTTATAATTTAATCTTATTTACAATTATCATCGGTTATCATCACCATATTATGCTTTTGTCTCCTCCTTATCTTCCATTTTAATTCCTAAATCTGTCAATGAGACTCTCTCTAATCCAAGTTGGCGACAAGCAATGTTAAATGAGATGATGGTCTTGCATAATACTGGTACTTGGTAGTTGGTTCAATTACCTTTAGGTCATTTTATTGTTGATTGTTAGTAAGTTTATATAGTTAAGACTGGTCTTGATAGTAAGGCTGATCGTCTTAAGGTACGGCTAGTTGCCAAAAGTTATGCACAAGTTTATGGTTTAGACTATGGTGAGATGTTTTCTTAAATGACAAAGATGTCCTCAGTTCGGGTATTTTTATCTATGGTTGCTATACGACATTGACCCTTGTTTCAGTTAGATATTAAAAATGTCTTTTTTCATGGTGAACTTCAGGAGAAGATCTATATAGAGCAACCTCTTGGTTTTGTTATTCAGGGGGAGTCTATTTTGGTTTGTAAACTCTGTCGTTCACTATATGGTCTTAAGCAATCTTTGCGTGCTTGGTTTGGATGTTTTAACAAGATTATTCAGGAATTTAGTGTGATTTGAAGTGAGTTGGATCATTCTTTATTTTATAGGCATACGTCAAAAAGACAATGAATCTACTTAGTTGTCTATGTTGATGACATTGTTATCATGGGTGATGATCAAGAAGGCATCAATCAATTAAAGAAGCATTTATTTGGCCTCTTTTAGACCAAAGACTTGGGTCCACTCAAATACTTCCTTGGGATAGAAGTTGTTCAATGTAAATTTGGTATAATTATCTCTCAAAGAGAGTATACTTTGGATTTCTTGAAAGAGACAGGAATGTTAGATTGTAAATTTGTTGACTCTTCTATAAATTTTAATACTAGACTTGTACGAAGATAGAGGGAGCTACTTGTAGATCTTGGTAGATATAGGCGGTTAGTAGGCAAACTGAACCACCTTACTATCACTCAACCAAATATCTCTTTTTTGGTCAGTGTAGTTAGTTCTTGCAATCTCCGTGTGATTCACATTAGGATGCAGTTGTTTAAATCCTAAGGTGTATCAAGGGAGCATTAGGCAAAGCATTATTGTATGAGGACATGGGTCATACTCAAATGTTTGGATACTCTAATGTAGATTGGGTCGGGTTCCCATCAGATACGCATTCAACTTCCGGATACTATATTCTTATCGATGACAATTTGATTTTATGGAAAAGCAAATAGCAAGATGTGGTTGCTAGGTCTAGTACGAAACTAGAATATCGTGTTATGACATTGACTACATGTGAGCTTGTTTGGTTGAAACAATTGAGTCATGAGTTAAAGTTTACAGAGATATCATAGATAAGGCTCCTTTGTGACAATCAGGTAGCGTTTCATATTGCTTTTAATCCCGTATTTTATGAAATGACTAAACATATAAAAATTGATTGCCACTTCATTTGAAAAATATCTTATCTGGGTGTATAACTATTAGTCATGTTAGCTCCAAGTCTCTTAAGGGTCCATGCTTTGAATTCATTTGTAACGAATTTGGTACATATGATTTATATGCTTCAACTTGAGGGGGAGTGTTAAGAATCAAGTTAAATGTGTTAAATTAGGAAGGTTAGGATTGTATAGATAGAATCGGAAATCATATGATTTTGTTTCCTTTTTATTTTCTACTATTGTACTATATGTATTGTATCAATCTATTGAGAAAAATACAATGAAAGGAATCACAATTGTTATAGAAATTAATGAAAATAATGTTTTTGTGTTATGCTATTTTTTTTAGATAAAACTTGACATTTGATAACATTAATATGACCTTTACGATATATTACTATTTATTTGCATATTTCTTTATTTGAAATACGATTGATATGTTTAGAATAATTACTCTCATCCTATTAGATGGTTTTGTATGTTACAAGCATAATGATAATGGTAATTTTATATTCCATGGGGAATGATGATATCTTTATTGTGGTTTTTATTTTGTTATTAAATTAAATATTAATAACTAGCACTTGGGTGCGAAAGATGATTTGTATTTAAATGTCTTTTTTGAACTTGTGACTTGCAATATCATCATCTTGACCATATTTTCATTGTTCTAAGGCTTAGAGATTGGGTGGCGTAAATATGATATTTTTCACCATGAGATCTAATATTTCAAAACAAGCAAAGAGATTATGAAATATTTTCATCACAATTTTGAGGAAGGTGATACAGCGCAATATTTATGTTGTAAGATCTTATATTGTCAAAATGAACAAGAGATTTGTAAGAATCTTGATCCTGTGATTGTTGCACTTGATTCTTTGTTGGTTCCACATAAGTAAGGTAATGCAACTGTATTGTGTAACCTTGAGGTTCATGAGAGAGAGATGGCATTCAGAAGATTAAAGTGTCTGCCTTACCATCTTAAGCATCATGCACATTAATATGATTGGTGAATTTAAGGTTAGTGATGTGGGTTGGCTAAATCCAATGGAATCATACGGGTCAGTTATGAAGTTCAACACTTGTAAGAAGCCACATCATTCTATAAGGACATACTGATGATGTTGTTGAGAATTGCTCACCCCATAATTTTGGATCTAATTACAAAAGAACTAGACATGTTGAGGTGACCTAGTCCAACTGAGTGGAGTTGGTTTTTAGCACAAATATCGCAAGTGGTGTGGTAAGAAATAGTGTAGGGCTAAGATTTCTTTTATAATCGTCACAAGTTAGGGCATATCACTTGTGATGGCAGAAGGCCAAAAGATGCACTGATGTAATTTCAAACTAATTGTTTTGTTTCTAGTTAAATAGTACTCAATTTCCTCAATTTTGAGTTGTAGATTCAAGAGCATCTAATTACATCATGAGTAACAAAAGCACTTGTGGAGTTTCAACAAGCTCTAATTGAAAGCAGAAAGTTTACATTAGGACCATTTCTGTAAACACGATTTTGTCAATTGTGAGTTTTAGATTCAGTAGCATCTGGCTATGTCATGATGAACACAAATAGGACTTGATTGAGTACTACCAAGCTTCAATTGGAAGCATAAAAGTTTGCTTCGGGAACAATTACATTGTGGAGTTACTTGGAATTGATACTTAAAAAATGACATGGCAAATAATTCCCTTGTGGAGCTAAATTGTCTTGGGGAAGAATTCCCATGAACTCCATCTCCTCAATGGTGTCTTAGATTCAGGAGTATCCAAGTACATCATGAGGAATAGGAGCTGCATGAAATTGATACTTGCATTGGATATATGAGTAGGGAACAATTCATTTATGGAGCTTCTTTGAATTGATTCTTGCAAATTGGATATATGATTGGAAAAAATTCCTTGTGAAGCTACTTGGAATTGATGATGTACGTACAGTTCGTTATTCTTGATGTAGTTTTGCCTCCAGAGATCTGTCGAAACTAGTTCTTAGTACTTAATATGAGAGTCTAGATTTTAAATTTTTATTGACTGACATCTACTTTGATGATGAGGATTTCATACTGTAACACTACAACCATAGATTTTGTCCATTTTTATACATTATTGACATGCTCAATGTTGGGGATGACTTCAATTTCATTTTTAGTCCTGATGTCCAACTACAATAACAATTTAAGAGGAAAGTTGTTGAATCTCTTTTATTTGAGTATTGAAATGGCATACTTACCCAATTTACCTTCTTTATCAGGCCAAGTATGCTAGAAAGTTATTCGAAAGCAAAGTTAACTTATTCTTGTTTAGTCCATACTGTTAAAATTTAATGTTGAAAAATCATCTGACTTGAGAGTTTAAGTTGATAGGTATATTATGTAAACACTACCATAGTACTGATGTGGAAGTCAAACAAAATCACAACCACAAATGCAAAAATAGTCAGCTTAATAGGAATGAATTAATATGATGAAGGGATTGGAGCACTTGGGGAAGTGTTCAGTTTGGTTATGATACTACATGGACACCCATCGATTAAAAGGCTTAAACTGATAGGTGAGAGTTCAAGAATAAGTAATAATATTAAGCGCTAACACCAAACATACATTATGTTAGTTTTAAACTGATGAGTCAAGGAAGGGTAAGTACTAATTTTTGAGCACTGATATCTAACATACATTATATTAGAAGTAATTTTGTTTATGGTGCTCTGGCTAGTTTTACTTTGTAATAGATATTTTTGGTTATTTGGTGCATAAAAATATTGGTAACACAATCGTGAGTCATTTGTTTCTTTGCTTACTATTACACATTGAGTTGCAATTCTTTGAATATGTAATATCTTCAACTCATATTACATTAGATATTATTTTTCTCCTCTACTTTTCTTAGAGTTTTGTCTTTTCTGACAATGATTCCACAATAAATGTCACTCAAACAAGTTTACTACTAGGTTTTCTTTGTTCATTCATAAACCATTGAAATTATAACATTGAAGTTTCCCAATTATGATGAGTAAAAAATCGTACTTCCTTTACTATAGTAAAGTTATTGGTGGTGGATGCTGCTTGGAGACTTGGGGGTTGTTTTGCTGCTTTTTCATGTGTAAGAAGGCTACTATTGATATTGGACTCAGCTCCTTTTAGGAGTGGAGAGTAGAATCCATATAAAATTATCACCTTGTGTACTGCTTGCTCCAACTTGGGACTTTTTTAGCAGCATTTGAGGGAGGTGGAATAGGGGTATTATGGAAGGTTGATCCTTTTTAGTGTAGTTATATGTGATAGTGACAAATGACTAATCTTTATGATTCCTTTGCAAATCTTATTATCCAAGAATTTGCTCATTATTACTGGCTAGTTAGCTTGTGGGTTATGCCAAATACCTCTCCCACACATGAAATTTACATTATTGCATCAGAGAGAGAGTAGAAAATGTGGCTTGGAACCTTGGTGGCTAGGAGGAAAGGTTCATAACCTGATTGTCTGTGAATATGGTGGTATTTAATCTCAAGTGGAAGTTCCTTAACTGGAATTATGAAATTCTGAAAAATCCTTTGAAGTTACCTAGATTTACTCTGTCAGCTATTTGTAATTCTAATGAATTTTCTGAATGCTGGATATGTTCTGATGTTAGGTTTCTGGTATTAAACTGTTATTCTCACTTGTGATGTGCAGGTCAAAGCTCAAACGACTGGATTTTCGTGGTTTTTATGCCATAGTTTTACACAAAGGTGATGAAATTGTATCTGCAGCCACAGTTAGGTAAAGATAATGTCAAGAACTTTTGCTGTTCTCTTATACTTTCAGTATGTAGGTCGATGTGGTTTGTTTCTATCAAGGGTTCATGTTATGTTTGATTTTCAGGATACATGGACTCAAGGTTGCAGAGATGCCTCTAGTTGCTACTCCTTTTCAATATCGGCGGCAGGGAATGTGCCGGTTGCTTTTGCAAGAGTTGGAACAGGTGCTTCTCCTTGTGTATATGCAGTTCTTTTCTTGCTGAAAGTTGGAGCAGGATAAAGTCGATTCAATAATACAATCCGTATCTTCTGTTTCATTTGCAGCTTCTTAGTCAATTAGGTGTAGAGAGATTAGTCTTGCCGTCTATACTGCAGTTGCAGAAAACATGGGAAGATTCCTTTGGCTTTTCAGAATTACTTCCTTCTCAAAGAAGCGAACTCTTTGGCTATCCATTTTTGGGCTTTCCAGGGACCAAGATGTTGCAGAAATTCCTTGGCAATTGTATTGCTACCAAGGAAATAAAGGGTATCTTTTACAAACCCTTCAATACAACAGCAAACAACCCTGAACTATTCTGATGGGGTTTTTTCTGTTTCAAATATAATTTTTTCTTAATTTACTTTGTAGTAGGTATCACAGGAATATCTCAAGATTTCCACAGGAATACAGCTGTTGTATCAGTGGTATGTGTCAGTTACTGGATTTTTCTTTCAAATCTTTTACCTTGCTTAGTTTTTTGAATGGTGAGTTTCATAACAAAGTTGCTAGATTGTTTTCAAGGATTCTGTTAGTATTTAATTGGATGTGGGTCTGGAATTGAACAGATGGCCTTGGAATTTTTAAGCAAGCAGGAAGCTGTCTAGTAGGATTTTTGTTTTCGTAACTCCCATTGTAGATTCTATTAGGCTTCATGGTATAATATATTAATAGCTATGTAATTGAATGTGTCATTTGCTTTCATTCCAATTTACAACGGTCATCAAAGCATGGATCCAACATCGATTTATTGTTAAAACGTTTTATATCAGGTGCATAGTGCAACTTCTCATATTATTTAGTATTTACTGGATGTTTTAATTTATAGTTATCATCTCAATGCTGCAGAAGCAGAAGGGTAAACCAGATAGTCGAAGCAGATACTCTGGCTTTTGTTACAAGCGCAAGCTCAGAATGATCACAGGAAAAGAGAACATGATGAATAGCTGCAATTTGAGTGCACAGCGGTATGGGTGTGTATACAAGCGACGAAGAATTTTGGGTTGCTGAGACTGAAGTAGCCACAGGCAGATACTGTTAGTTACTGACAGATGAATGCTCGTATAATTCTTTTGAGTAACATTGATTGTTTTAGATAATTACAAATGACAAATAGAATGTATCAGTCACTCTGGCATTGAGGCTATTTGTGTACATATTTTCAAGTTGAGTTACACGTCTGTAAGGCAACCAAGCTAACTTTTAGTAAATTGCACAGATTTGAAGGAACTTGGCTAACTAAATTGAGCAGTATTTTATTTAATTGTTCATTTCATTTTTTAACCAAAGTGTAGAGATGGTAATCTGACCTTAAAAGTGGGGTCTCTTTCCTGTTCCATACAGGTAGTAGATTTCTTGACATAAACGAGAATGGAAAAGGGAACAAATCGATGCACATCCTGTGTCATTATTGCTGTGTGTGTATTTTTAAAGTATAATTTATAGAAATATCTATTACACACACTTATTTAAAAAAAAAAATTATCATCATGACCTTTATCCAACTTTTAGAAACAGTCGGAACTCTTACTCTATTGAACTTGGGTGATTGATGGACTCCTACAGGCTCATAAATCAGATGTAGTCTAGCTTTGGTTGATAACGACATATTCCAAGCATTTTCATTGGACTTTTGCAGTCTCGGGGTCCTTTTAGACTCATGAAATTTAGCCTTTTGGCCCTCATTAATCATCACATAGACATTAGTTGTGGAGGTAGTTACTTGGTCTATATTGGCTGCTTTGGTTGCTAAACTATAGGTTAGGTTGATGTCGGTGGAACAAATCCTACTCTATCCTTTTTTTTGGGTAAGTAAAAAAATTTATAAACAAAAAATGGGAAAGCGTGGTAAAACCTAAGTGTAGCAAGCGACCCGTTCACAATCGAAAGCCAAAGCTAATAAATACAAGAAAACGTCTCCTACCAACGAGGTCTAGCAAGAAAAAAGTCACAACAACCAACTAACCATATCCTTGGTAGGGCTCTATGTAACATCTTATTCCCTATTCATTGCAGAGTTTTTATCTCGTGGAATGTTTAAACTAGGGTTTAACATAATAGAATCCTTACAAACGTGTTAAAGAAAAAAGTTAAAAAAGTTTAAGAATTAAGTGAACATAAGTTGAGATGTTGCTCGAGAGTAAAATATTACAGAGTTAAGGTTGATAGTTATTTTGCTTATTAAATATTTATCACTTACTCTTCTTATCATTATCTTGTAGGTGCACAAGGCTAATGAATTAGGTGGTGAGGCTAAAGGCAAGTTGCAATGCTACCAGTTAGCTTAGTTCAATGTGGAGATGGCCAACTATGAGGGAATTAACACTGTTTTCATATGTTTATACTGGAATACCATATTGCACACATATTGCTTTTGAGATTTTCTAGTATTATATTGAACTTATTAATGCCATGTGAATTTTGAGATTTTATAATGGTTTTTAAATAAAGAGGTTTTTCAGACGTGTTTTATTATGAGTTGTATTTTAAGTAATGTTTTATAAACCCGTTTTAAAGGCGTAGGGTTGTGATATGTTTTGCTATTTAGCGGTGGAGTTCCTTGAAGGGTAGGTACTTTTAAGGGTAAAAGATATTAAGACATTACAACCTGCAAAATAAAGGTAAAGAGAATGAGTGAAAACATTGAGTAAGCAAAAAAACTATCAATCTTGACTCTTTATCCTTTACACTCAAGCAACATCTCATCTCAGGCTTCATGTTACTTAACTTTTCCTTTTCTTTACTTAGCATGACTTTAAACCTCAATGCTTATTTTCATATCTTATTTCCTTATAATGCTATCATTTAACTTAGATGAATAGGAAACCTTTTATAGCTTAGTTTAACTCGTCTTTAAGGATAAAGCTTAAGCTTTTAAGACTAACATAAACTCTACATGTTTATGCATATAATGCTCATGCAATAAAACCCTCTAACTTTCTAAAAACTGCAAAACTAAACCATAGGTTGTAATTGTAAATTTGTAACTCAGTATTAAAAATCATAGCGTGAAAAATTAATATAAAACTATAAGTTATAAGTTGTAAAAGTCATTAGTCGAAGCTGAAGCTAAAATATGTAATTGTACTCTATAAACTGTGTTGATCAAACTAAGTGAGACATGGGGATTTGACACCTTGTCCTCATGAGCAAAACTCATACAAATAAACTAGCATTCTATTACAAATGCAATGTTCTATTATGGACTCTAGCCTCTTACCATAGAAGTGTAAACTCACAAATGCTCTCTCGCACTCTCATGAAAACATATCTCTTAAAACTTATGAAAAAACATGTAAGTCTTTTGATTCATAAATCTGTAAAATATGTTAAAAAGATCATCTCATGTAAAATATCATAAAACTGTGCTTGACATGTTTTCATGTAAAACTTCGTATGCAATGAACTATGAAACCCATTAGATAATGACTAAAATACCCCTTAAATTATCCAAAAGTAAAAATATTAGTGAAATCAGTTTGATGCATGGGTATGTGCATTGTTACTGCATGGGCGTGCACCTTTATCTAAACCATTGTATTATTTATTCAAGTATCATTTTGTATCATTATACTTGATACATTTGATGATATTAATAATACAAAGTATTTTAGATATATTGTTTATTAAACATATATTGTGTCTTGAGTATGTTAAAACTAAGATGTTGAATTCATATAACTGATTGCATTTTTTGAATATCTTATAAATGGTTATACTAGAACTAGTCTATAATTCTAACATCCCAATAAATTACAGACATAATGATAGTGCAGGGATTATCATAAGATGTACGATTCTGTTAAAATATGGTAGTGGTTTGCATGCACTGAGGTTGTTGTCTGCAACCTAGTCCCATAAATAGGTGCATGATTTGGTCGTCATATTCACTGGACAAACCCAATGATAAAGATCTCATATAAAGAGTACTATTTGTGTTTATGAATAAATGTTCATAACTTGATATGTACATGTGGTCCTTTGACTTGAATTCTATTAGACCATCTCAAATTGAGAATGGTACTATTTGACGTCATCAAATGTATTGTTGTAACTGGGGTGCTATAAAGATGAGCAATTGGTTTTATTATGATTAATATGGTGTTTATAATAGATCAACATAAGATTCATCAATCTCAAGCACGGGATGAGTATTACAGTTAAATTGTTCAAAACTAATGAGTTTGTGGCCATAGTTGGATTGGTCGGTGTCAAATCCAATCTTAGTTTGGACATATATATATAAGGGGATATCTAAGATAGACACGTACCTTTGTCTTATGAGATATTGTGATGAGGGGATCATATTGTTTATTAACTATCATGTTGATCAAACCCAGAGTTGTTTACTGATATTTTATAACCAGTCATTCATCATAGTTATGTATAATACTAGACATACATGCTAATTCAAAATATATGCACACATACTAAAACAAAATAAAATAAATTCAAATAAATTCAAATTTTGTCATTGATGTTGCCATGCATGCAATTCTAGTTCTAACTTTTTCTCACCCCTAACCTAACATTGACATATCCTTAATGGCAAATGAGAAAAGTAAAAAGTAAGAACTACTTCCCTTATTTTGTGCAAGGTGTCTTTGCTTACTCATGTATTAGGATTTGAAACTAACAAAAATTCTCTACAACCAATGCTAATAACAAAACAACCTCAAACAACATTATTAGATTACATCAGTTTAACAAATTAAAAAAAAAATAAAAACAAGGAAAACAAAAAATAAAGAAACATAAAGGATACAACTTGGGTTGCCTCTTAAGAAGTACTTGTTTATTGTCTTTAGTTTGACTAGATATTGATCTTTTTAGGCCAGATCATTCAATAGGATAGAGACTTTGCCTTTTTGTTATCCATTATCTTTATAATATTTCAATCGTTTCCCTTTGACCATATATATTGTTTTATCCTTGTGATTTACCTTTATAGTTCATTTAAGATAAGCTTTAGCGATAATGAATGGACCGGTTTGTTGAGCTCTTAGCTTTTTAGGGAAGGGTTGACATTAAGAATTAGAAGAAGATTCTATTTCGCTAACTTTGAGTTTGTTCTTTGTGGGTTGTCGGTCTTGCCATTTTTTTGGTTTATCTTTATCAACTTTAACATTCTCATTCCTAAGATATATTGTTCCTTTGATCACTTGTGCTCTATGACATATAGCTTTTTCACTAAAGGGATTTATGGTTTTATACACTGTGAAAGTCATTATCTCATCATCTACTCTTAATTTCATTGACCCTTCTCTTACATTAATTAGTGTCCCTCTAGTGGCTAAAAATGGTCTTTCAAAAACTAAAGGTATATTTACATCTTCTTCCATATCTAACACAAAGAAACCATAGGAAATATAAATTTATCTACCTTCACAAGCATATCTTCCATAATACCTCTTAAATGCTTTATTGATCTGTTTGCTAATTATAAAGATACTATGATAGGTTGTGGTTTTCCAATTCCTAATTTCCTAAAAGTAACTAAGGGCATCAAGTTAATACTGGCACCTAAATCACATAAAACATTAGAAAATGAAATTGATCCTATTGTGCAAATAATTAAGAAACTCTTTGGATCCTTAAGCTTTGAAGGCAATTTATTTAGTAAAATGGTTAAACACTCCTCTGTAAGCTTAGCCATTTCATGCTCCTCTAGCTTCCTCTTATTTGATAAGATCTGTTCTAAAAACTTGGCATAGCTAAACATCTAAAGTAAAGCATCTGCAAAAGCTATATTAATATGCAACTTTTTAACTATATATAAAAATTTCTCAAATTGTTTATCTAGCTGGCTATTTTTCAATAGGCTTTGGCTCCAGTTTGTTTGCAATTGGTTAATTTTGTTTTTTTCTAATGCTTTGTCTTCTTCTTGACCCTTAACTTCCTTTTCACTTTTTAGTGACATGCCTTTCAATTGTTTTTTGCACCTTTTCTATTTTGGCACCCATATATCTATAATTACCTTTTTATGCTTGGTAGGTTGTGTCTTCTCTTCAATCACCTTTTGTTATTGTAACTCTATTATATTTAGTCGAGGTTCTTCTATAATGGCTTTTCTTCTTAAAATGATGGTCATAGCTGTAAGACATCCCAGTTGGGTATTACTGTTCACTGTTTATATAAAATAATAATAAATAAATAAAGAAAATAAAGTCAATAATACTCAACCGAAATGCTTAAGCTGAACTGAAATACTGCAGTGGAAAAACCTGTGATAAAAATGTAAACATATATATACATGCCCAAATAAAACTTGATTATATTAAAATATTCGCGGAACGTGTGTAATAAAAACATGTGCAGTTACATGCAAAGAAAACTGTACAAGCATGCAAACCGAAGCATGCTGCAAAATAAATACAACTGGATCCTAGACGGTAGCCAACTCCTTCTCCCAGCCCCCAACACTTACCTACAAAAGAAAGGAAAGTAGGGAGTGAGTGATACAATCACTCAGTAAGCACTTCTTATCTCTGACCCTAAACCAATCCTTCTCGAAGGATTGCCACCTCATCTCAAACAGAACAGACTCAATCTGGCATTCTCAACTTCACTGACCGGACACTACCTCATACCGGATCGTAAAATACGTTTATGAGTATACGTAAACAATCTAGAGTGAAGAGTAATCTGAGCGGTCGAACTCGACTCACTAATCTCTCTTACTGCTGATCATTATCTTTACTGTTCTGCTCTGACACTGTTTTTTGAATTTCACGTGTCATTACGTGACTTTTTCATGTTCTGATATTCTGTTGTTCGTGTCTTTTACACGTTGTTTCATATTCTGTTCATTTACTGTTTTTTACTGTCTTGTCATTCTTTGAATGATATGCTGATGTGTCATATAACAATGACATGATATGATAACATGCTGAAATCATAACTAGGCCTAGGCCTGTATACTGAAAATAGTTTTCTGAAAACTGTTCATGAAAACTACTGGTGGATCTTGGGATCTCATATCTGAAAATCATATAAAAGCTTTATCTAAAAGCTGTGCTGAAAACTGTGTACCCTGGGGTACCATGTTATGCTGAAAACTGTGTTATGTAGACTAATGAATACAAGGATTCGACACTCTGGCCATGTGAGTTTCCTCGCAAACACGTGTTATAAACTGTATGGGTCACGCGCTACCTCAGGCCTGGGCCTGAAAACTGATCTGAACTAAGCGCCTCATGCTATACTGCATCTGATCCTGGGATCAAGAAACCTAAATTTGCTAGCTGAGCAACCCGACACATGCCGATACATAGGGCTAGTAATGAGCATATAGCTCCTGGTGCAACGGGTGCTGAAACTCACAAGTGCCCCCTCGTATTCACCCTTAGAATCTATGTTTTTCAACTGAAAATAGGAATTCGGATCCTTGGATCCATTTTTGAAAACTCTGTATGGCATGTCATGCTATGCTGTATGTATGATGCATCATGTATTCTTATTTGAGTTCATTTTACCGTTTTATATCACTTGGATAGGGTTTACTATACATATTTCTTATTTAAAGCTTATTTTTCTTTTTTCTGCTTGACGTACGGTTGTACGTGTCGTATGCACGGGCGTGCATGAACATGCACGGGACCATGACCCTATCGTGCATGTGGTCATGCAAGGTTCTAGAATTTTCATGTATTTTCTCATTTTCTCTTGATGCATGGGCGTGCATTAACAATGTACGGTTGTGACCCTTCAAATTAGGGCACGCACGGCTACGTGAACATGGCTATGACCATGCAGATAAGGCAGTATGCACGGGCGTGCGCCTCAAGTGCACGAGCGTGCATCCTGCTCTGCACTTGCGTAACCCCTTAGAATCAACTCGATTCCCAGCCAAAACTCAATTCAAAGGCATAATAAACATATCTCACATGCACAACACTTCATATAAGCATATTAACACTTTCAACAAACTTCAAATCTCATGCTCATCATCCAATCCAATCTCAAAACACATATAAACATATATTCTCACACATAACATATATATATTCATCAATCATCATCATAATCATTTCAAATCATTATATATGCAATAAAACATCATAAGCATGCTGGAATCGAACACATCTCAACCAAAACATGCATCAAACATAATCAAAACACAAGGGAAAGAGGTAAGAAGCACCTACCTCTAAACATGCTTCTCTCTCAAGAAAATCAAAGGCTTAAGCTGGATTGGATGGTTCTAGAAGCTGTTCTTCCCTCTTAGGGTTGAGGTTCTCTGAAATTGAAAGTAAAACTTTGGGTGAAAATGGTTTGGAAACGGATAAGTGTGACTTAAAACCAAGACAGCTGGAAAAATATGCATGCACGGGCGTGCACCTCAAATGCACAGTCGTGCATCCCGAAAAAATTACAAAAATGTCATTTTCTCACGCTCGCATGCAAAGCCTCCCAATCGGATCCATGCGAAAGCCACCAAACTCTACAAAAACCTCTATTTCACCCCAAAACTTACTCATAACCCTAGAATACTCAAAATTCTCAATCTGATCCTAGATTAGAAAGCCTAAAAGACCAAACTAACCCTGAGATGTTACAATAGCTTCCTCCTTAGGATTCATTTCTGTATCAATTGGTAAGGTCCTTTAAACTCTTTTATAAATAATATTTGTTAATTGGTCTACTTGCACCTCTAGATTTTTTATGGATGCTTCTTGGTTTTGGAACCTTATTTTAGCACTATCATGAATTTGGTCATGAGTTCCTCCAAATTAGAACTTCTTTTCTTGAGGTTAAAAGCCTGTTGATATTTGCTTGATTGGATTTTAATTGCTCCATAGGAGATTTGGTTGTTTTTATCACCTAGGATTATATCTGCTTGAATATGGATTGTTTTGTGGATGCTTACAAAAATTTTCCACATAAATAGCACTTTCAGAAGAGTACATGAATGGGTTACATACTTGGTAATCAATGCTCGTATGACCCTTTCCACATAGTTCACAAACTACACTTTTCACTTGCATGAGCACTATTTAATCAATTTTATTGTTTAATGCTTCTACTTGGGTGGCCAAGGCATTGAATGAATATATTCCATATACTTTTACAACTCATCTTGATGTTCTATCATTTTGCCATTGATGGAGGAAAGAACTTTGCTAGAAATTGTTGCACCATCTTATCCCATGTAGTGATTAATCCAATAGGTAATAAGTTCAACCAACTTTTTGCTTTGTCTTTAGTGAAAAAAGGAATGATCTTAGCCTGATGGCATCATCTATAACTCTATTCTATTTAAAGGTATCACAAATCTCCAAAAAATTGGTAATATGCTAGTTTGGATCATCACTAGGCAATCAATTAAACTAAATTGATGTCTGAGTCATCTAGATTATACTCGATTTGATCTCAAAGTTGTTGGCTTGTATCACAGTCTTCTTATGCTTGAAACTATTATCTTGACTGTGGGAGTCGTATAGTAGATCAAGGATCATTGGTTTATGGCTCAGGTTGCTTGCTCCAAGGTTAACAGTGTTATGCATTGATCTTCTACCATTACTCTTCTCTGTCTTGTCAATTGATGTAATATTCTTTCTATCTCAAGATTGAAAGACTCAGTCATTAGATTGCTAGTGCATGTCACGCACTAACTAAGAATTTGGAAGGCAAACAAGATTAAGTGGCACTGTAAAAAAAAATAAAAACAAAACTAAACAAAAACTAAAATAACAATAAAATAAAATGTCTAGAGTAAAATTAGAAGCAGTAAATCTTGACACTACTATCTTGATGCATTAAGTCTTAAACCCTAATTTCCTAGCAAGTATACTATCTTCAAGTAATATATGGAGTATTTAGGGTTGTCATATCCATGGGATTGCGTAAGCAAGTACCAAGGCAACACTACCCCTATCCTTATCTAAATTACTGAATATGAATTGAAAATAAATCTAAAACCAACATAAAGCGAAAGAAAACAATTAAGAATAAAGTCTAAGTACATTAATGGATCACAATATACAAGATGATGTTAAAACTTTGGGTTCACTACTTCACCGTCGGCTTTTTATGTGACTGAAGTTGTTGCATTATTCATGTGACAGTGAAACACCCTAAGTTGATTAATGTCCTTTCTTAAGCAATATTAATCGTATTTCGCATTCTAATAACATAGATATTTCTATATAGGCTAAATTGGATGAAAATACATTAATGTACTATAAAGTTCACTAGTTTTCAGTATAAACCTATTATGCTTATGACTACTAAATATATTGATTCATATATCTCTACATTGAATTATCCATGATTTGTATTCTCAAAACTTTTATGCAACATCATCTCTCGATCTCAATTACATAACAAAAATCTTATTAATAATTGGCCAAACTCTAATAGACATTAAGTTCAAAATAAAAACTCACAATGAATTCACACACACGTCAATCACAATTGAAAAGTACCACAATTCCATAAATTAGCTAGCTCTAGTTTCAGTAAAAAAGATTTAGTTTATAATTAAACAAAAACAAGCATACAAATTCAAGTAATTTATAATTGAGATAGAGAATGAAACTAGATGAAAACTTGAATTTTTTATTACAATCTTCGAAAAAATCATATTGAGATTATAATCTGTACTGCTTTTGATCAAATCTTTAAATGAAAATAAAAAATCTCTTAAATTTCCATGAAAATTGTCTCTCAAGTTCTCTTATGGTGGCTTTCCCTTTTTAAAACTACATATAATAAATACATATAACTAGAGTTAAGAAAGAGTTTTGAAAAAATGAAACTGTTGTACATGCTACAGGCACCACGACACTAAGTTTCTACCTTTTTTACATGCTTCGATGTTGGGATGTCATGCCATAACATTAGGTTTTTGGATTTCTATTGCATCTGATGCTGCACTATAGTAGGTAGCTTCTAGAATATGAATTTTTGTTTTTAAAAGTTGTATCCTAGATGTCTAGTTTCATTTGGCTTTTGAATCATCTCATTTGGACTTCAGAATATCAAATTATGGATATTTTAGTCCTTAATGGTCAAACACGAAATTTCATTGAGAAGACATGAATTTGCGACAATGGTTGAGGGCCTAAACAAACTTGGATTTTTTTGTATAATAGCTTTTGGAAATGATTGAGATGTTATTAAAACTTTGCTAAAGAAAAATTTTTCATTATCAAGCTCAAACTTATTAAAAACCCTTGTTTTTTCGGTATGGCACACAATGGTCTCTTTCCTCTTTTATGCTTCAGTCATTTCTTCTTCCTTGGACTAAATTTGAACCACTGGCTAGTCCTTTATAAGTGTTTTTTTGACTTGATTTTTATTGAATTCACATCAAGATCAACATTTTCTATAAAACTAAACATGAAAACTCATGATCACAAAACATGCACATAATGGCCAAATCACCCTTAAAACTTTATAAATTGACCATAGAAGTATGCATGCAATTGACATTTATCATAAACTTAAACTGGGACAAACCACGTTAAAACGGAGTGAAATAACTCATTGTACAACCATGTTACTATCTAGAGCCAAAGATAAAAGAAATCAAGTGATAAGAGAGAAACAAAAAGAAAAAGAACTACTAAGAGCACTACCATAACACAAGGTAACCTACTTGTATCAAGTGATGCATAATATCATTACAAGCTAACATGTCCAAAGAATCAACCATTCAACAAAGAACTAGGATTGAATTCAAGGAAAAGAGTACCTATACATAACCAATACTGTTAAAGCACATGGCTAGAAAAAAATTAATAGAAGTGCCACTTCCAATAAGTGCTTAAATTAGGCAAAAATGTTATGCCAATGCCATGGAAGTCCAGGACAACAAGGTCATGGTTAGGGTAAACTAGTCTATAGAGATGAAAGAGTAATAAATTCATTATACAAAATGAAGGATTATAATGATCACTTGTTTGACAGCTATCATGACACTATTATGCCTAAATAGGTTTGTCATAAAATCATGGTAGAAGGTTTAGCCTAGACAATGCTTCAAGTAATGCATAATTTAATTGTTTTAGCTACTAACACGAGTCTAGCAATATTTTGTATGTGAAAGATTAACGCCTACAATGAGTAACTTAAAGACAAGCAAAGAGTAAGCCATTCTAGTGTGTGTTATTATTAGCAGAATTTCAATTAGTATGGGTAACATTATCAATGCCATAATCATACATGTCACCAAAACTCTATAGGTAGGGTATTATTTCCTACATTTGATCACCCAACTATACAAAAGGTTTGGGTAATAATAGATGACCAAGACAAAAAAATAAACATAGGCCTACTTCTTGACAAACTCTACTTAGAAAAAAATTTTTAGATAAGAAAAATAGGTCAATTATTACATGTTATAAATAGAGAATAGGTTAACATCGACTTTGAAGACCTCACCATTGAGTAAAAGTAGGGCATTTGTATGCAAAAATAGGTCAAGTAAAAGTGTGCAACATGAGATTAAAGCAAATTATAGACAATCTAGCGCAATAAAATAAATAACTTTTTTCCATAAATTGACTTATATGTACCCACCTTTATATAGATTTAGCCCTGTACTCTTCAACATCGAGTAGCCTATAGCTACTGATGGATTAAGAGGAAGATAGTTAGGATGAAACTGACAAGAAAGATAAAGAAGTATCAGAGACTCTTGGGAACTAAACTATTATTTTAATAGTTATGATGATCACCTTAGTTGATGAATTACTGTACATTAATGCATGAGCACACCAACATGCATCCAAACAATCAAAAAAGTTTTATAAATTTTCTTTTCTTCACCTTTCTCTAGTGGGGATAGTGTCAGTGCTAAATTAAGGGTAAGGAAAATTTATAATAGAACTTAATAGTAAATTAGTGTAATATGCTTATCATTGTCATATTTTTTTATCATTACTTAATTTTTACAGTTTTTTTAAAGTGTTTGTTTTCATTTTTATTTTTCTTTTGTCTGTTTGGTTGTGTGTGTGTTAAATTGGCTTGTATATCTATGATTATAATTAACTATGAAAAATAATTAGTGTATGATAAACTAGCTTTGTTTAATTTAGAAATATAAAGAAATACATATTACAAAATAAAGACTCTTGGGATAGTATATGTATAGGTTGATGAATTGACTTGAAGAACTAATTGTGTGTGTATGTTCATGAGTGCAAGTGACAACTTAAAAACCTCTAGATAGACTTGATGACTGCTAAATTATATTTGAAAATGTACTTTGCTTAGATTCCTAGACAAAATAAATATAAAGATAAAGAAAATATGAAAAATATAAGCATAAAACTAAAATCGAATTACTTCGACGTCTTCCCGAGTAAGTTGGGGTTGACAAGTCCACCATGAATGACCTTTATAATGAATGGTGACTAGAGATAAAAGTATACAAAGCAACTTAGGTTTGTGACTAGTTGAGTAACTAAGTAGTGCTATTACAAGTATTGATTATTTGAGTAAAAAGACTAGTTTATGACTTCAGAAAACTAAATAAATCCTTAAAAAGAAAATTATATGCAAAAGAAAAGAACAACAAAGAAAATTTTTATTTAGCATGATGTTAGGTATAAAGGTTCATGCTATCTACAATTAAGGTAATGTCATTAATATACACCGAGGAAAAACCATTGAATGGTTTGTCTAAGGGAATATTTTCTTTTAAAGCATTTTATGTCACTTGTACATGTGGATGCATACATGAGTATGTTCTAAAAGTTAGGTCATAGGTTTGTGAATGAAACAAGTATAAGAGTTGATAAAGTAGTGGTGTGTTGTTTTGAATTGCTTTAGAAAAGGATGAGTTGGTAAGTTATGGACTAATTGTTTGTTATGGTTTATGAAATAAAAATATGAGCCAACTTGTTTTATATGATTATGTATATATGTATGTTTTCATTATGTTTTAAATCTAAGATGTTTATAGGTAGCATTATTGGAAACCCTCACAAGACTACAACTTGTTTACTCGGGCTACTTAAGTGTTTAAAGGCTTATTGCATATGTTAAATGCAATCATGATAACCTATGAAAACGATTTACGAGTAGTTTAGATTAGATTAGCTTAAATTCGTAAAACTTTTCAATTTTAGGATTTATTTAGTTAGTCAAAGTCACTAAATTTATTAGGGACTAGCGAAACACTAGTTGGGGGTTGTGATAAGTGTCTACAGCATATAGAAATTCAAGGTACAATTCATGATGTTTTAAAAGGAGAAAATGACTATTTTACCCTTATTATATAAACAAGTTAGAATCATGGGTTTTATGTGTTATCATGCAAGGATGAAGATCATGTTGATTTAAAGAAAGTATAGTGAAAAGTTGCTTATGAATAACTAATTGGTGTAGTGGGTTGAGTAGATTGTCAATCGAGTCCACAAAGGAAAAAGATGAATAAGGCAAATAACTATGTCACGACACCAAACTAAGAGCAAATCTCATGTCGTGACATAGCATCACAAAGACTTGGTGTCACGGCACAATGGAAAAGAAACCTTATGGTGTTATGATAGGGAAATAAGACAAAAAGTGATGTTGTAGTATCATAGGAAAAGCAGATTTATTATTCTAATTAGGAATTTGACTTTTTAACCTAATATAGAAGGGAAATATAAGCCAAGAGCCATCTTTTTCTTTTTCTTCTTCTTTCTAAAAGTTGGAAGACTATAAGAGCTCTAGCAAAGGAATTCAAGCAATAAGCTGAAGGGAATCAATCCAAGAGCAACTATTGAAGTTTCAAAGTCAAGATCTATAGGAGAGCAAAACACACACATGATTTCAAGGCAATATTTGTTCTATAATCTTAATACTTATAATGTAAAAGAGAATGTTGTCTTTAAGTTTATGTGTGTTGCCTCTTATTAATATGAACTAAATTTTCTTCACCAGGATGAGCATGCAGTTTGCTTATGAAACTCAATTATTGATAATAAAGTATGGAGTTTGTTTTGTTTCATATGTTAGTGATTATGATTATGAGTAATGCCTTTGAGTGATTAGCCACCATTCAACTAATATTAGGATTTGTAAGTTACTAAGAAGTTATTATAAATTTTTTAATTATCATAATTACCATGAGGTTAGTGAAAACAAAACTAAAGATAGTTACACAGCTTGTGTGATCTTGATGAATTCTTAAGCGTTAATGCATCCTTTACCATTGATGGGTATTCTAAGAAGAGGTAGTTAATAACAAAGATAGGTTAATATACGATGAGAACTTTTACTAATAGGATAATGAATTCAATAATCAATGAATGAATCTTAAATAAATTACTAAATTCAATGATTGAGTTATCAAGTGGATAAACCCTTAGCCTTAGTGTATTAGATTTTAAATTCCTTAACATAGATGTTATTTCTTTTGCTGTAGTTTAATTAAATTCGTGAATTTTTTTAGTCAATAAATAAGCACCATTCCACTTTGATAGTCAAATAACATAAAATTAGGAGATCTAGGAATCAACACAGTCTTTTTTAGGAATAATAATTCAAACTCATTCTCAGTATAGTCAGTTGAACTAGTATACTTGCTAATAATTTGAGGTTAGGTTAAAAATCTACTCAATAGAGCATAAATTGGCTAATCCCTAAACCCTATTAGTTAAGATGGTTAGTTATATTAAGAGGCTAGCCAATTTAGGGCTTATCATAGACAATATACTGGCAATTGACCTAGTGTTGAATTCCTTCCTTCTTTCATGGTTAAACTACATTATGAATTTCAAATTTGTAGATAAAAATAGGCTAATAATTTAAGGTTTATCATAGATAATAATGCCCTCTATTGTTGAATTGATGGGCATTATTAGGACTATCGAGCAAGATATAAAAAAGAGGAAGCATAAGGATATGTGCTTGGTTTATGTTAAGGCCAAGACTATTGGTAAAGGAAAGGCTAAGGTTAATCCTTAGCTTAAGGCACAAGTCCAAGCCCAAACTCTTACTATTTTGTAATTTATGGTTGGTGTAGAGAAGGGACAAGTTACTTGCTTCTTTTGTGGAAAACTAAACCATTAGAAAAAATATTGCATAACCTTCTTTGATAAGAAGGCAAAGTTAATTGCAACTTCTTCAGGTATATTCTATGTTGAGATCAACCTTACTTATGATTTATATTGGCTCATTGACATAAGGTCTAGTACCCAAATCACTTCTAATATATAGGGACTAAGGCATAATAGATCGCTCGGTCAAAAAGAGATGAACCTATAAGTTATGAATAAAGCAAGGATTACTGTTGTAGTTACAGGATCTTGTTTATTATCTTTGCCCTCTGAGCTTATATTAGAACTAAAGAATAACTATTATGTATTTACTGTTTCTAAAAATTTAATTTTTGTATCTTTTTGAATAAAAAAGAATATTCATTCTCGATTGCTAATGACATTTTGACTATTAGCTTGATTAGTATTCTCTATGGAACAATTTATTTGATTAATGGTTTATATGTTCTAATTACAGATAACAATGATGTTTTTATTGTTAGTAAGAAACATAAAAAAATCTAATAAACTAAATCTCATATTTCTATGGCATTTTAGGTTGAGGGCATGTAAACCTGAAACATATTCCAAAACTCTAGTCTACTAGAATTTTATAATCATTTAACTTTGAGTCATATAATGAATGTGAATCATGTAGTATGGGCAAGAAAACCAAGTCACCTTTCACTAGTCATAATGAAAGGATGACTTAACTACTAAGGATTATAGACAATAATATGTGTAAACCCATGATAGTGCATAATAAACATGAGGAACTTTACTTCATGACATTTATTAATGACTTTAGTAAATATGGCTATGTGCTTCAAATGAGGCACAAGTCTGAATACTTTCACAAGTTCAAAGTGTTCAAATACGAGGTAGAGAAGTAACTTGATAAAAGTATTTAGATCCTTTAAAATGATCAAAAAGCAAAGTACTTGAGTACTGAATATAGTGAATACTTGAAGGCGTAGGGTATAGTTTTATAACTTACACCTTATAGTGCACTATAACATAATGGTGTATTTGAATAGAGAAATCAACCATGATGGATATGCTCAAGTTGATAATGAGTTTTAATAAGCTACCAATGTCTTTGTAGGGTTATGCCTTAAAGATGATGACGTATAAACTGAATCGAGTTTTCACTACATATGTGGAATCAGCTCCAGATAAGTTATCGATAAAACGAAAACCTAATCTAGATTACATAAGGATTTGGAGTGAAGTGTTTTGCTCTCATTTGTAAATGATACTAACTAAATCCATGAAAAATGTCGTCTCCTTAAAAGATATGTAAATCCAAAAAATATATTGATAAAAAAAAAGGAAATGTCCATAAGCTATCATCGTTAGGAAAAAAGCCTTGCTAAGTCAAAATAAAGTGCTCATACCTTTTTTTTTCCTTTTTATTTCTAAACTTAGGTCTTATAATTGCTATTTTACCCATTTTATCTGATAACCTGGTGTTGATACCCTATTTGAAAACACATACTAACTTATGTTGTTATTTGATATAAATTATAACCTTTAACTAACATGTAATTAGCTTGAAACATGCCTTAAATTGGCCCTAAAAATTCAGCCTATTGTCACTACCAAAGATCATGAAATTTCATGTAAATGTTAACCCAAAAATATGATAAATTCAACTCCAATAAACCATAACTTCAAACAACATCCAAGACCCTAAAATTCTCAATACCAAGAATGATAGAAAATAGAGTTCAATTTCACCACACAAGTAATGAACAACTTGAAACTAAAATTTTTAAGAAGGAGAAGCAAGCATAAAGGAAAGAATTTTCCACCAAATTGACTCAAATCACCACTAACCTTTTCTTGCATAAGGTTAGATAAATATCAAGAACATAAGAACATAAAGAGTACTAAGTTCAAAGGAAAAAGACTTCAAGCTTTTCATAAACATTAACATTGATTCTTACAAGAGAGAAAAGCCTTTTATACAGATTTTACAATGAGAATAGAATGTTTAAAAGTTTCTCAAGACTAACTATACAAATGATAGATTAAATAGGTAAACAAAAAGGTAAATTACAAAACAAAATAAAGCATGACAACAAGCTATGCCATGCTATGAGCAAGCTTTGTTAAGACAAGGATGAAAATCCATATAAAGGTTATCTTGGCCAAAAATTTGATGTCGTGGCAAGGAGAAGCTTTGCCATGATAAAAGTTACTTCAAGAGATTCTGATAGATAGCTACCATAGTAATAAAAATCCTTATCATTATAGAGTAGGGCAACCAACTTTTTTATGCTTCTTGTTGCTCTTGCTTACCTTTAAACTTATTGTTGGCTAAAAGTCTTCTTTGAGGTTGCTTGCATGCATTTCATAAGATCTTGGTGACTTGAGAAGCCATTGATGTTGTTTATGGCATGGCTTGATGAAGGCACATATTCCAAACTTGAATTTGAAGGCGTTCCTAAAGATGTCAACATGCTTAATCCAAGGGTTTTATGGCTTGGATGAGAGAAATTCAAATTAATAAAAAATATAAGTGTTTTATAGCTTGTGTTTCCAAAATCTTTGTTTCTATAATCAATATTTAAATAGGCATTATGGCTTGCAAACATATTTACTCTCAAATCCTAATCATCCTTGAAGTAAGAGCTTAAGTCTCCTATATTGAAAGTAGTTGAAACTCTATTATAATCCCTTAGAAGTTTCACACCATATGCATGATCTTTCACCTTTTCAAGAACCTTAAAGGTCTATCAACTTTAGATGTTAATTTACTCTTCATTTTATTGGAAAACCACTCATTTCTTATGTATATCCATACCAAATCTTCTAGTTCAAACAATTTAAGGTTTTTATTCTTATTGGCAAGTATGTTATCAAGTAAGCTATAACAAACTTTCCAATAAAAGGTTTGAGTACCTTATGCATCAATCTTATAATGGTACTTGAAGCATTTGATAATCAAAATTGAATTACTAGCCACTTATATAATCCTTCCATGATTTTTAAGGTCGTCTTATGTTCATCTCCCTTTTTTATTCGTATCTGATGGTAACTACTTCTTAAATCAATCTTCAAAAAGACTTTAGCACTATAAAGCTCATTTTGAATATCATCCTACGAGGGTAGGATACATATACTTGATAGAAATCCAGTTAATAGCTGGACTTTTCACATACATGTGATAGGTTCCATCTTTTTTTAGCACTAAAAAGGTAGGTACAAAACAAAGACTTTTACTTTCTCTAACAAACCATATAGTAGTCAATTATTCCACTTGCCTTTGTAACTCTTTGGATTCTTAAGGATTACACCTATAAATGAGTCTGTTAGGACCTTTAATGGGTAACAAACCATATGAAAGTTCTTTAAGAAAGACATCATGAAACTCATTCAATAATGGTGAAAGGAAAGGATAGGTTATTAGGTTATTGCTTCATTGAATACCGTATTTCTTTCAGCAACCGATAAGGAAAGAATAGGTTTGTGTTTAAGAATGTCCTTTTCAAATTGAGGTACCTTAAGAAAAGGCTCTTTTGTAGTATGTTTGTTTAGGGTAGTATTTGGTTAAGTGATAAAGGTGTAAGGGTTATAAACTTCTTGTTAAATTTGAACGCATAAGTATTCAATTTTCTATTATATATCACTTCTCGATTAAATTGTCATGGTCTTTTAAGTAAAAGATTATAAGCATCCATATAGATGACATCATACACTACTTCATCCATATACTTCTTTCCAATTTAAAATAGAATTATAACTTCTTTGTTCACTTTTAAAGTTTCTCTATTACTCTATTACAATTTATATAGCTTAGCATGATTAAGGATTTTTAAGCTTAATTTCTTCTCAAGGCTAGTAAAAGTTTTAGTCCCACTATCAAATTCACCAAGCAAAGTTTACCTTAATGGTATATTCAGTTGGAATCAAGTTCTTTTTTTAGTTGTCTTACATACTTGCTTAAATATGTATTAGCCTCTTAAGAACAAGCAACTACCCTTGGTCAAGCTCAATTATTGCCTCTTCTTCTTTACTTTCATCATCTTGGAAGGGTTTTTCGATAGGTTTTATCTATCTAAATATAAAGCCTTCTTATTTGGATAATTAGCTTAGAAATATCTATAACCATAGCATTTAAAACACATCTTATTTTCGAGTGTATTTCTATTAACATCTTTTAGCACTTTATTTTGCCCAATTATCTTGGATTTACCAAAGTCATTATAAGGAAAATAAAGTTTGGTATAAGAAGACCCTCTTTAATAAGTACTTTCTTTAAAGGTCTTCATTGGAGCAACATATTTCAAAACTTTGAGTTGGTTTTCCACTTTCAAAGCTAAGTTGCATATATCATTTGAGGAATAATAAGGTTGAAGTTCAACTTTGTAGGCTATCTCCCTATTTAATCCACCCATAAATTTAGCTACGAAACACTTTTTATTTTAAGGTTTTCAAACTCTTAAATATAATCTTCCAATTTCTTCTCTTCTTGCTTCAAGTTGTGAAGTTTTAAGTAAAGATCTAACTTCTAGTTCTTGAATGGAAATCTCTTTTTCAATACTCTTTTGAGTTTCTCCCAAGATCTTACTTTGCTTTTCCCTTCTCTTTCTCTCTCCCTTTTAGTATTTTCCCATTATAAGGAAGCATAAGCTTTAAACTTCAATGTGGTAACTCTAAACTTCTTATCATCATAACTCTTGTACTTAAAAACTTTCTCTATACTATGTAACCAATCCACAAAGATATCTAGATTAAAAATACCATTAAATTTGAGGACTCTAAACTTCTTCTTATCATCATAACTATTGTAATAAAAAAATTTCTCTATAATATATAACCAATCTACAAAGATATCTAGATTAAGGCTACCATCAAATTTGAGGATATCAACTTTTAAACCCTTATCAACATCATCATCATCATCGTCATCTATTCTTCTTCCTCTTCTTTGAAATTCAAGTTTATTACTAGATCCACTAGATAAGGAGATATTCTATTCAAGAGATGGTGTTTAGATAGTATTTCTTTGTCTACAATGGGTGGTTTGATCATGAGTGTCTCAGGTGGCGTGGGTTCGATAGTGTATAATAGAAGGGTCATCTCATGCTTAAGCTTGGCTTAGGTTATAGGATTCTTAGCTTTGGATAACCTTGGCCAAGTCTTGGGACATCTAATGCATAATTCTTATGATTGTTTCAAATCTTTCATTCATCTCTATTTTCAAATAAAGGATTTGTCCTCCTAATCTTAAATTACCTACCTTCAATGGTAGTAAATGTGATTAAAAACCGTTCTTATCTACCATTTTGTTAATTAGTTCAAATCAAATTAAGTTGGAGAAGTGTTTAGGTTAAAATTGTAATTATATAAAAAAGTAACTCCAATGATGAACAATAACTCTAAGAAGGTGAATAGTATTTCTAGTGCTTGGAAAATGGTAAAAGAAAGGTTTAAGCTAATTGGGTTTGGGTTAATATAAGTTGGGTATGTATTTGGGTTTTGTTTTTGTATTTAGGGTTATATAAGGTATAAAGGTATTTGGGTTAAAGGTAATATGTAAAGTTGAATAAGAGTAATTTAATAATGGAAAATGAGATGGAGTTAGGTTAATGATGGGTTTTAAGGTTGACTAATGAGGTGTAAAATTTTTGGGATATAATGGGAATTTTGGAAAAACAATTTACTTGGTTAAGATTAACTTGCATTTATGGTGTGGTAAACTAATTAAGGCTTATGCAAATTGTCAAGGCAACGAGATATGGTATCGAGGTAAAGACAAGAGACTTTATATACACCAACCCAATATTAAAATTAGAATCTACCAACTTATTTCTTCTAAGTTCCACAATTTTCTAACAACATATGCAATCTTCATTCCAAATTTTACTCCACTTAAACAAAATTCTCAAAACTTAAATGAATCATAAGAATTAAACCTAGGCTCTGATACTAATATGTTATAAATAGGAACCTTTAATCAACATATATTTAACATGAAAACATGCCCTAAATTAACCCTAAAAATCTAGCTTATTGTCACCACCAAATATCATACAATTGCATGTAAATTTCAACCCAAACTTAATATAAATTCAATCCAAAAAATCACAACTTCAAATCCAAGATTCCAAAATTCCATGATAAACAATCACACAATCAACACCAAGAAAGGTAGAAATGAAGTTCAATTTCACCACACAAGTAAAGAATAACTTACTTCAAACTAAAGTTGTAAGAAAGAGAATCAAGAATAAAGGAAAGAATTTTCCACCAACTTACCACCAACCTTTTCTTACACAAGATTGGATAAAGATCAAGAACACAAAAACATAAAAAGTTCTTACATGAGATAGAAAAGCCTTTATATGGGCTTTAGAATGAGAATAAAATGTCTAAAAAGTCCTTAAGATTAATTATACAAATGATAGATTAAAGAAGTAAACAAAAGGGTAAATTATAAAACAAAATAAAGCATGACAATTGGTTGTGCCATGACATGAGAAGGCTTTGTCACAACAAGAAAGAATATCCACACAGAGGCCATCTTGGACTGAAAGTTGATACTACAATAGCGAAAAGCTTTGCCATGATAAGAGTTCCTTCAAATGATTCTAGTAGATGGATGTTACGACAGTAAAAATCCTTATCGTGGTGGGAACATCATAGCTAGCTTCTTCATGCTTTCTTGTTTGCCCTTGCTTGCCATTGAACTTTTTATTGGCTGAGGGTCTACTTTAAAGCTGCTTGTATGCATTTCATGGGATCTTAGTGAACTTAGAAAGCCATTGATGGTGTCTATGACACCACTTGAAGAAGGTACATATTTTAACTTGAATTTAAAGGCTTTCCCAAAGATGTCAACACACTTGATCTAAGGGTTTTATGGCTTAGATTAGAGAAATTTAAATCAACCAAAAATGCAAGGATTTTACGTATTTCCAAAATATTTATTTCCACAATTAATGTTTGCAAGGGTTTTATGGCTTGCAAACATATCATCGTCTTTGGATTTTAACCTGAAATTTGAACCATAGTTACCATATTACTTTGATAATCTAACATTTTATCCTTCTTTGTAAACATCAATTGACCTATTTTGTCAACCTTAGACTCTAACCCAAAATCAAAACCAAAATTACTATTTTACCCTTATACTCTAATAATTTGACATAGTATTCTTGACCTAAACTATCGATTTTAGATCTGAACCACAATCATTATTTTTACCTTGGTACAACAAATTCAATAATAGGTTTTTTTTTGGCAAATCTTATAAGAAACTTAATAATATCGACCTTTTTTTTCCTATTTTCTTTTCTTTAAAAGGTTATCTTAAGAAATTTAGTCCTACTTCTTTCTCTTTATTCCTCATTTTGCCTCTTTTTTGTTTCAAAATAAAAGGTTAAAGTCAAATCTATCATAGGTAAGGTTAGTGCCAACTAGGTCAACAAAAAGCCTAACGACTTGCTTCCTGTACCTAATGAATCTCTATGTACCAAAGTCCATTTTATGATATATTAGATTATGTTATAAAAAATTTCAACAAACCAATGTTTCAAAAATTTTTCCTTATTGGTAAAGACACTTGAAAAAACGTTGATGAAATTTTTTAGCATTATGAATTTAGGCATATCTCAAAATAGATATGTTCTTATTCTATGATATAATAGGCCATGTTGCAACCAATTTGTTGAATCAATGTTTCTAGAAGCATTCTCCTTAATTAAAGACCACTTAGAGAGAAATTGACAAAATTCAAGCATCATGGTTTCAGAATGAGTTTGAAAGACCAGAGACTTCACATATGAGGATTCAACTCAATCAAACATATATAATTTGGTCTTATAGGGTTATACTTCTAAGGGTAGTTACATAGGCTTGACTAGGGTAAAAGGCTCATGTTACTAGAGGCTTGAATTGAATGTTCTTTTTATACCCGAAGATACATACAAATGGTTTATGTATAAGATTGACCACTTTTGGGTCAAATGGACTTTCAAGCAAAGTCTAGGCTGCCATTGGGCTTTAGATGTTAAATTGTGTTTAATAGGTATGAGTATTGTGAATGCAAGAAAATCTTATCATGCATGTAAACATTATTGAATAAACCATATTAGAATCAACTAATCGTATATGTCTCTATTGGAGTCGCTAGAGACTGTGGCACCAGTTTTTCCCATGCAAGCTAAATCAAACTCTACCATTATTGTTTAGTCACCCTAGACATAACTAAAAGGAAGCGTACATAGGTTTATAGCCATTATAGAGTCTTTGAAAAAGAGTTGCTACCCAAGGGTTACCCTAAGAGATACACATCTATGAAGATACATGACTAGTAGATCCTTTATAGAGGACTCAACTATCATTTCCTATCTGATAAGTGGGTTTAATGAGTTGGGTATGAGTATGAAAGGTATTAGGCACCCATGTCACCCAACCCAAGGGTCGACCTATACTTATATGGTTCATTTTAATAGTATTTATCAAGTTTCATTAAGTTTCTAATTTTAACATGTAATCTAATACACAAATTTAATCAACCATTAAATTGGTAAAAATTTAATCCACAAAGCAGTAAAATATAGTTCAACTTAATATTACAACCTATACACCCTTAAGCAAGCCTAAGAAAATAAAATCATACACCTTAAACAAGCCTTGGAAAGTAAATAAGATAAAACATTATCTTGCAAAAAGAAAAAAAAATTAATGTAAGCAATAATGAAAAATATTTATTACAGTAAAATCTAAATGACATACAAATAACCTACAAGTGGTTCAAGATTGGTACATGGATTTTCTTGAGACAAGTGTCCATGTTTTGTTCAATTAAAATTAGCATGACATGCTAATACCTATTTCCAGTAATACGTTCAACATGCAAAAAATGGATATTGAACATGATTTCGCACAATTAAGCAAAACCAAGCAATCTACCAAAACCTGCACTTCACACACCCAATTTTGAAATACTTAAGCAATAATCAAAGGAAATAAAACATCCATACTAATCATGGTTTATGTAATTAACCAATTGCTCAAGGAATTAAAATGTATCAAATTTAAAGCAAATCGACATGCATCCAACAAAAATAGGTACAACTTTTGAAATTGAAAATACAAGTTCTGATACCACTATAATGTTTTCCCAAAGTCACTTGAGTGGCAAACATATAATGAAATTAATCAAACAAGACAAAGAAGTGGGAAAAACCATAGATGGATTGACATTTTTCAATTTCAAAAAGTTTGAAAAGATGTTATTCAATATATAGGGCATCATATAATAACATACTTATTTTTCAGTTTTTCGTTCATTATATGACACTAAAACATCAACTATAGAGTTGTTTTCCCATCAGAATAGTGAAAGACACTCATGAGAGACCACATGAAGCAAGAGAAAGGTTATAACACACTGTTTTGGTGTTAGTCAAAGTAGGTGTATGGGTTTAAGAAGTGTTTATACAGGTGTGAATCAAAATCTCAAAAAGATGTATGAATAATTTGTCACATTTTCTTTTATAAAAAATGAGTCAGGGCATGACCACAAAACATGCATGCCCATGACATTCATATGTATGCTTGTGAACAAAATAATCACGATCATACACATATTTATGGTAACTATAAAGGTTTATGCACTTTTTGTATAATTTGTACAACATTCTCATAATTCAATAACTATTAAATAACTAAATGTATACTTGTACAAAATACACATACACCTATGAGTCATCAAATTATTTGAATTTTAAATTAGTTTGCCCTAGTCAAACTAATTCTGTCCTAATACATTAAGACTCAGTCAACCTTTAATAAGTATGTTTATGACCATTAGATGTGTACAACCATATATTAAGGCAAATCCTTGATTTTGACTTCCTAACTCATTCCAAAAAGATCTGACAAGTTTAATATGACACTATCCCATAATATAATCACCAAGACAACAATCTTCTTTCTTAATCTATCAACTTCATAAGTGTATGACTCGTAAACTCCCTGTTATCTCAACAATATCTAGATTCAAATTGAATTTAAGCATAGATCATGAGAAGCTTCTAGCAAGGCATCAAGACCACCCAAATAACAACGTATTAGCAAATAACTCTAAGCTTGATCAACTTGCTAGTTGACACACAAAACAATCCCTTTGTCATTTTATCTCACAAGACTAAGATATAAATCCATGTCTATCTTAGGTACCTTTTGTATATGCATATGTCTAACTAGGATTAGATACAACTCTAATCGATCTAGCTGTGGCTATAGACCAATTGGTTAGATAATTAAACTGAAAAACTCATCTCATGCTTAGGATTTTTGAATTCTATATCAATCCACCATTGTCTTTATACTAATCATAATATGATCAATCATTCATTTTTATAACGTCTTAATTATGATGATGAATTTGATAATGTCAAATAATACTACTTCTAGTACAAGATGGTCTAATAGACCTTAAGTTAAAAGACCACATGTACCCATCAAATTATGAGGATTGATCCATAGATACAGGTAGTACCATCTATATGGGATCCTCATCATTAGGTTTTTTTATTAAATATTATGACCAAATCACACACTCATGTATTGGACTAGGTTACAAGTAGCAGACCTTGATGTGTGTAAACTACTGTCACATTTCAAAAGAATCATGCATACTGTGATAATCCTTAAACCATCACTTATGTCAAATGTTCCTAATGATGTTGGGATTATGGGCTATTTTAATATAGCCACCAATGAAATGTGTGGAAAACATAATTAGTCATTTGAATCTATCATCTTAGTTTTATCATACTATGGATATAATATATGTTATTTAAGAATAATATATCTAAAATATCTTGTATTATTAACATCAACAAATGTTTACAAATACAATAATATATGAAAAAATACAACTAATAAGCAATAAACACGTGGCTATAAGACACCAACCCTAACAAAAAATGATAATATATCTAAACATAAATTATATGAATATAGTTCCCAACTTATCAACATACTTGAAAGAAGCTAGTCCCTACCTAACCACTAGTAGTAACTTTGGGGTGACTTTATGTTGTACTTGGATTTTCCACCTTCTTATGAAGCATTGCCTTACTCTTTTGAAGCCTCTAACATTCTAAAATATCCTTTAATCAAAGTAGAGGCAACTTGCATTGAACTGAGCCTCAAGGGAGTACAAACAAGCAACAAGAAGCATAAATTCTGTTTACAACCCACTATGACGCCTAAAGAAGATTGTAGGCTTTCCTATGTATGCCTCAACACCATGCCATGTTCTACCTACACGTATATATGCACATAATTGTGTGGCACCTGGTGCCTATATTTGTCTCATATGTAACTACCTGCACCATGGTATGACATCGTGACACCCATTTTCTGCCTTATGCATACATGTAACGTCTGATACTTGATTTTGGTAACTTTCCCTTATCTTGGGGTTATTTTTCTTATGCTTTTTTTTTTTTTAAATTATAAGGGCATTTAAGTTTGTTTATTTTGAATGTAAGACATATATATAAGTGTCACTTGCTTTTATGTAATGGACTTTTGAATGCAAATACAAAGATTTTCTCTCAAAGCTTGAATGCTTTTTGCCTTGATTACCTATCATACTTTGTTGGTCCTAGGATTTTCACTTTATCTTTATCCAATCTTCTAGCAAAAAAGTTTGGTGGTGATTGACTTAAGTTGGTAGACGTTTCTTTTAGGCTTTTTTCTTATCCTTGTATACCTTATGAATTTCAAGTAAGTGTTTATTTTAGGTTATGTAACACCATCTCAACTTCTACCTCACTAGAAGTTGATCTTGCTTGTTAGTTGTGTGTTGGAGATTGCTTGTTGTTTGCCAATTAAAGGAATGGTTCTAGATCATTTGGTGTCAGAGCCTAAGTTGAAAGGTGTGATATTATTTTAGAAGATTGAAGTTTAGAAGAAATTAAAGGAAGGGTGGTTGTTAGAATTTTTTTTTTTTTTTTTGTAATTAGGGTTAGAAGTTAAAGTTATGAGGAAAGAAGATGATGAACATATGAACCACTTTTATGTATTCACTATACCATTACACATATTCCCTAAATTTGGCCTACACATCATACCTCCATTAAATGATTGTCTTATTTTCCTTTACTATAGCCATACCATATTTAAATTACAAGTACCAGCTTGCACCTTAAACTTAGGCTTACCTTTTTGCTAATCCTTTACTAATCATTCTCCAACAACAATAATCCATTTAAACTCCCATCACTTAGCCCAATCATTCATAAACCTCATTAATCCTTTAATCTTAACCCTAGCTACAAATACCTTAATACCCTTATTCACCAACCTAAGCCCAACTTTGATAACTACATTTCAAGCCCAACCTAACACTTATTAGCTAAAACCCCATTGGTCCAATTACTTGTTCTCTTATTTATCACCTTTAGTAATACTATTCACCTTCTTAGAATCACTGTTTATAACAAAAAAACTATTCATAAAACCTTATTTTCACCTAGTTTCCATCTCAAACACTTTCCTAACCCATTATAACTATAACTAATTCACTTGATGACTAATGGGAAGAGTATTCAATCCTTTCCACCCTTATGAAAAATTAGAGATATGAGATTAGCTAGTCAAATCCAAGATTTAAGGATAAAATTGAATGAGAAATTTGAGACCTTCATTAGGTTAATGCATGGTATGTCTCAAGCCTTGGCTAAATGATACAAAGCCAAGGGTCTAACAACCAAAACCTAGCTAGAATACCCCCACTCTTAAAGATGATTCTTCCATTACCTACTATAAAATTCAAACTATAAGAGATATTTATGATAGAACCACCTATTATAGACAAAGAACCATTTTTATACACCCCTACATGTTGAAAGGCTCTCTTTATCTAGTAAATTCAATGACAAACCTAAATTTTCTAGAAGAGGCAAGAGAATAGAGGATGATCATGACCATGGTTTAAAGTTAGATATCATTGAGTTTGATAATAGCTTGAATATGAATGTTTTTATTGATTGACTCTATATCATTGAGAAGTTTTTTTATTATAAAGGGTATGATGATGAGAAGAAGTGTAGCATAGCCACGTTGAAGTTCAAAGGCTATGTAGTATGGTAGGAAAATATAAAGAGAGAGGGGTATAAGAGAGTATGATCATAGGATAAATTGAAGAGGATGTTGAAAAAGAGATCTTATCTAAAAACCATAAAAAAGACTTTTACTTCAAACTTTATAATTTTAAGCAAAGGCACAAAAAGGTGGAGGATTATGTGAGGAAGTTTGAAAATTTGAAAATAGTGTATACCAGAAGAGAGGGAACACTCTATAGTTAGATTTATGGAAGGATTGAATAGAGAGATAGCTCATAAGGTAGAATCATAACCTCCATGATGTATGCAACTTAGTATTAAAGGTGGAGAAACAGTTTAAGGCTTTAAAATTCACCACCTCTAAAAAGGTTTTTAAAGAAAGGAGTTATCACAAAGGGTCCTCATCTCATACCAAACCTTATATCTTACCTAAGGGTTTTGGTAAATTAAAGACTGTTGAGCCTTGTAAGAAGAAGCTTGAAGTGTAAAATAATGCTAATAGAAATGCACTTAGGAATAAGAAATGTTTTAAGTGTCATGGTTATGGTCATTTTCAAGCTAATTGTCCTACCAATAGAGCCATAACTTTGATGAAGATTAAGGCTATAGAGGAAGCTTCTCAAAATGAAATTGAGGAAGATACTAAGGTTGAAAGTAAAAAAGAAAAGCTAGCCAATCTTGATCAAGAGGAATTGTTAGTTCTTAAGAAATTATTACATGACCAAGTTAATTTATAAGATAACCGAAGGGAAAATTTGTTTTAAACTAGATGTATTATTAAAGGAAAAGTTTGTTCGGTGATTGAAGATAGTGAAAGTTACACCAATGTTACTATTATCACCCTTATATAGATATTGAGGTTACCAACCCTTGACTATACTAGACCTTATAAACTTCAATGGTTAAGTAATGGAAACACCTTACAAGTCACTAAACAAGTTGTAGTTCATTTTTCTATGAGCAAGAGATATGTGGATAAGGTAGTTTATGATGTTATCCCTATAGATGCTTGCAATTTGTTACTTAGGAGACTGTGGCAATTTGATAGAGAGGTGATGCATAATAAGAGATTGAGCACCTATTCTTTTAAGTTTAACAAAAAAACTATAACCTTTATCACCTAACCAAACAATACCTTAAACACCATCCAAAGCTAAGTACACCTCATTAAAGTTTTTTCCTCAATGCCAACCAACTAGAAAAAGCTTTCCAAAGACACAAACCCATACTTGTTTTGTTGATTATTGAAGAGAACAAGCCAACCACTAAAACCACTACCCACCTCCCCATACCTTAAACCTTTGATATATGAATTTCAAGATATCTTCCCAAATAAGTTACCACATGAATTATCACTATTGAGGAGAATTAAACATCAAATTGATTTAGATATTGGTGCCCCTTACCAAATAAACCTACTTATCAATATAACTTTCAAGAATCCAAAGAGTTACAAAGGCAAGTTAAAACATTAATGCCAAGAAATTTGTGAGGGAAAGCATGAGCCTTTGTTTTGTGTCAACTCTTCTTATACCTAAGAAGGATAAAACTTATAGGATGTGTGTTGATAGTAAGGCCATAAACTAGATCACAATCAAATACAAGTATTCTATACCCTAATTAGATGACATGTTAGATGAGTTTCATGGTGTAAAGGTCTTGTCAAAGATCGATTTAAGGAGTGTGTAGCATCCTAGATCTAGAAAGCCTTTTTGGTTAAAGTTTCGGGGTTAGAAATCGAATTCAGAGAGAGATTGGGAGTCTGGATAAGTTCAGGGGTGAGTTGGTAAGTTTTCGAAGCCATGTGGCTTCCGTTTGAATCCTTTCGGAAGGATTCGATCAGGCGAGCGAGCGAGAAATAAGTGATGCTTATTTTCCCTGGTGCACGTCCGTGCGTGGCATAGTATATATAAGTGAGCCGTGAGCAATTTAGACACTTTTCTCACCCAAGTTTTCTCTTTAGCCAAAGTTTCTTTCTTCCTTGCAGCTCCTCCCATCCTTAGAGAGGAAATCCAGCAGTCGGTAGCTCCCAATCCGGTTAGAGAGCCAAGAGATTAGTGTTTGAAGCTTGTTTTCCGAAGCATGGAGAGAGGTAAGTGTTCTTCACTTCTTCTCGCGTTTTTCCAGCTTGTGTGATGAATTGTGATGCCATGGATGAGTTCATTATATGTTGATGAGTGCTGGAAATGCTCTTATGCCATTGCATGTTGATTTGGTTGATAGATTTTCATTCTTGAAGCATGCATGTGTGTATGTATGGCTTTTGTGAGAGAAAGAAGATGTTTCCATGGTAGATTCCATGATTGATGATGCATGTTGATTATGAAGCTTGAATTGTGTTGTTTGAGGTGCTGGAAATGTGTTATTTGTGTGAATTGGTGAATGAATATGAAATGGTATGCGTTTGAGGCAAGTTTCCAAGCGGTGCTTTGTTGAAGAACCAGACGCACGACCGTGCGCCAGTATGGCACGGCCGTGAGTCTTTGTTTTTCCAGATGCACGCCCGTGTGCACGTCCCATACACGGCCTGATAATGCACATGCACGCCAGTGTGTCCGCATACGCACGCCCGTGCATGCGCTATAAATGAATGTTTTCCAGAAATTACAGTAGCTTGCACGACCAGGCGCACGACCAGCGCACGGTCCCGTGCGTCAGGGTACACGCCCGTGCACGTTTCATGCACGCCCGTGCATCAGCAGATTTTCAGAAAAACGTTATTAAATAGGAAATTAAGCATACGAATTCAGAATAAAGGCTAAATGGCTTCAGATAAGCATTAGATGAGCATGTATTCAGATAATAAACTGCATGTGCATATCATGACATGACATGTAGTTTCAGAGAGGATCAGGGGATCCGAATTTAGTAGTATTCAGAACCCGATGTACGGGTAAGAGTATAGGTGGAACACGAGGGGGCATCTGTGGGATTCAGCCTTCTGACACCAGTCAGAACGCTTAGCAGTATTACAGATTCAGTTCCTGACACCAGTCAGATGATTCAGCAGCATTTCAGTTTACTATCTGGCACCAGTCAGATTGGGCAGTGGTTTTCAGATTCAGCTTTCTAGCCAGTAGCTAGACTTTTTAACCCACATGGCCAGGATGTTGAATCCCTGTGTTCACCAGTCTGATCAGCACAGCAGGTACTCGAGGGTACAGAGAGGTTTTCAGATGCATGCATCCAGTATTTTCAGTTATCATGACATGACATACACATTATGACATGAACACATATGATAATAATAAATGAATAAGATCCAGATAACAGTTTCCAGATTCCAACGAGCGTATAGATGTATGATTAGGGCCGAGGCCCAGGTATGTGTTTGTTTATTTGATTGTTTGTGCTTGCTTGGGCATTGAGGGAAGTAGGGAGCGCTTACTGGGTGATCTTTATCACTCATCCCCCCTCCTTCTTCCAGTTTTTAGGTGTTCGTGCTGTGGCTAAGGAGCAGTTGGATCGAGGCTGACGGAGAGGGCACGCATACACATCTCGATCTCAGTTTTGTATCAGTTTTGAACCTGTGTGGTCATTCTGTATATGATGATGTATTCAGATGTATATGAACATTATGTATGTATATGTTATAGGCCAGTGGGCCCATTGTATAGAACAGATATCTATATTCAGTGATGTATATATATATATACTCTAGCTTCCACATGTGTACCAAATTGTATAGTTTCAGGATGTTTACTTTATTTTCGTAGGATTCCCGTCGCGGGTACCCGTATTTTTAGATTATTAATAAAAGATCCATTCAGTTCTCAGCAGCAGGGGTACTCGTGGCGGCGGGTCTTACAGAGTGGATACCACCAAATTAGGGTAAAGAAGGGGAATGAGTGAAAAACAACATTCAAAACCAAAGAAGGATTGTATGAGTGGCTAGTTATGCCTTTTAGCCTATCCAATGCGTCAAACACCTTTATAAGGTCAATGAATAAGGTATTTAAACCTTTTGTTAGTAAATTTGTTGTGGTATATTTTGATAATATCCTTTTGTATAATAAAAGTAAGAAATATCATGTAAGCCATCTTAGGTAAGTGTTTAGAGTGTTGAGGAAAAAAAGATTTTTTACTAAGATAGAGAAGTATGAATTTTTTATAATAAGTATAGTTTTTCTAAGCTATATTGTATTAGAAAAAGGGGTTCAAATAGATCAATCCAAAGTTAGAGCTATCTATATTGGCCTACTCTATCAAATATCATGAAGGTTAGGAGTTTCCATAGGTTAGCATCATTTTATAGAAGATTTATGCTTAATTATAACTCGTTAGTGGCTCCTATAATCGAGTGTGTAGAAAAAGGTAGTTTTGAGTGGACTAAAGCCATCAATAAAGCCTTTGAGTTGGTTAAAAAAAAAAGTTATGTAAAGCTTTTATCTTTGCCCTTCTAATTTTTTCTCAAGTTTTTGAGTTATAATGTGATGTTAGTAAGGTAAGCATTGGCACTACAATGCCTATGTTTTGTTTCATATGCAACTCCTTTTGTCATGGTGCCACATCGTGGTGCCTACTTTTTACCATGTGCATACATGTAGTATCCAACACTTGATTTTTGTAACTTTCCCTCATGTTTGGGATTACTTTTCTTGTGCTTTTTTTTTATAAATTATAAGGGCATTTTAGCCTTTTTCTTTTGGCATGTAAGATACATATATAAGTGTCACTCTCTCTTATGTAAAGAATTTTTTAATGCAACTACAAAGATTTTCTCTCAAAGCTTAAATGCTTTTTGCCTTGATTATCTTATTGAACTTCGTTGGTTTTTGGATTTTCACTTCTATCTTTATCCAATCTTCTTGTAAGGAAAGGTTGGTAGTGATTAACTCAAGTTGGTGGATGTTTCCTTTAGGCTTGTTTTTCATTCTTGTATGCCTTATTAATTTCATGTAAGTTTTTATTTTGGTTTGTGTGACACCATCTTTGTAGGACCTGTCGCCACGCATACCGTTGCTGCTGAATAATTTTTTTCTCTTTTATTAATAAATTGAAAATTCAGTACATGTGACGAGAATCCTACAAAAAGAAACTACTGCTACTGATTACATACGCATGTAGAAACTGAAAACTGAAGATACAATGTACAATAGTGGCCCTAAAATACAGTTCTCATATACATAATTGTGTTCTATACAATATACATCTGAGTAAATATAAAATTTACAATACAAGACTCAACAGGGCAAACTAAAAACTAAGTAAAGTCCCTCTCCCATCAGCCACGGTCCACTAGCTCCTCGCCAACAGTGAACACACCTAAAAGGAAAGGAAGAAGGAAAGGAAGAAGAAAAGGAATGAGTGATAAAAATTACCCAGTAAGCGATCCTTACTTCCATCAACCTAAGCAAGCAAACACACATAGCACATACCTGGCCTTGGCCCTAACATTCATCTATTCGCTTGCTGAAACTAGATATATTGCTTATTCTGTTATCTGGTTGCATTATTAGTTCATATCATGAAATGTATATCATGTCATGCTAATTATAAACTGAATATGCATGCATCTGAATATCTACGTATCCAAAGATACCTGCTGTGTTGATCAAGCTGATGAACATAGGGATTCGGTATCTTGGTTATGTGGGTTGAAAGTCTAGTGATAAGCTAAAAAGCTAAATATGTTGAACTGGACGATCTGACTGCAGTCAGAAGGCTGGAATCCTATAGATGCCCCTTTGAGTTCATCCAAACTCTAACCTGGATATCGGATTCTAAAGTTGAATGACTAAGAAAATCAGATCAATTGATCCTTTTCTATGCTAATGTCTTAGCATGTCATGCTATGGAATGCTTATGCAACATTATTTATCTGATTTTATCTTTATTACTACTTTCTGGCCTTTGAAATGGTTTCTCATGCTTTATATCTCATTTTAAACTCATTTTCATGTTTTTCTAGAAAAATATGTTAGCGCACGGGCGTGTGGGCAAAGCACATGGGCGTGTAAGGAACACACACGAGCATGTATGGCAAAGGCACACGGGCATGTGCACAAATGCACGGGGTTATGCACTAGTCGTACAGCCAGTCATGCTCGCTTCTAGAAAATCTACGTATTTCATCAATTAATCACACACACGGTCATGTCCCTTAAGACACACGAGCGTGTCCTCTGTAAACAGGTCGTGCACACTTCATGTACTCGGGCATGTCTCTACAAAAACGAAGGCACACGGGCGTGTGTCTTGCTCTGCACTGACGACACATGCTTGAAATTGTAGGAAATCACTTCAAATCTTAATCAAACTAAAATTAATCAAACACAAGCATTTCCAGTACTTCAATATGCATATAACAAGCCTCAATTTCATCTATCACCAACTACAACTTAATCCACCATGAAATTATCCTTTCTCTCACATACACACACACAAGCAAAGCAAGCATGGTTCAGGGGTGAAAAATTATCATTCAAACATCATCTCATCAATATATCAATGCATAAACTCATCATATAACTTATAAGCATGCTAGAAACACATTCAAGATTTCAAATCATCAAACACAAGCTGGGAAACACAAGGAAGAAGTAAGGAAACACTTACCTCTCGCCATAACTGCTGGGAAACTCAACTCTATCTAATCTCTTCCTTCTCTAGCTGGATTGGGAGCTGTTGGCTATTGAAAATATGTTCTAGGGCTGAGAGCAACTGAAAACAAAAAAGAAACTTTCGCTGAAAATGGGTGAGATGGGTGAGAAAAGGCTAATAACTCTCATCTCTCTCCTCTAACACACTTGAACGGGCGTGCAAGGCATAGTGCACGGGAGTGCATAAGGGAAAATGAATAGACTTCATTTTTCGTGCTACGCATGAAAGAAATCTCCCAAAGGGAATCATGCGAAAGCCACACAGACTTTGGAAACTTACTATCTCACCCCTAAACTCTTCTAAACTTCCAATCTGTTTCTATTTCTCACATCTAATCCCCAAACTCTACCCTAAAGGGCACTTCTAGTCCTAAGATGCTACAATCTTAACTCTTACCTTTTTAGAAGTTGATCTTGCTTATTGGTTGTGTTAGAGATTGCTTGTTGTTTGCCCATTTAGTGAGTGGTTCTAGATCAACAACCTTGTTATGCCAAATCAAGTTACCTTAACCTTATCCTTCTTATTTTTGATAATATTAAAGCAGAGTTGATGGTAAAATTGTCTTGACTCATTAGGGGCTAGAGGATCATATCCTCACTACCCTAAAGTAATAGCCTTACCATATCTATCATCTCTATAAGCTTTGTCAAATTAAAGAAAGGCCATTTCCAAATACTTCTCTCAATAATCTCCTCAACCTTGGCCTTTTTCCCTAATCCCGAGTCATAGATGATACAACTACCTAATCTATTCTTGAAAAGATGCCAATTATCAACCTAAAGCCAAGTATGCTTGTCGCTACCAATAATATATCTAATATGACTCTTATTTGAACTATATCTTATTGCTTTACGGATGCAATTTTGTTGCTTTAATGGTTGACTAAATTTTCGTACCATATTACATGTTAAAATTAGGAGCCTAATCAAACTTGCTAAACATTATTAAAATGAACCACTTGAATGGAAACTAACTAGATGCCTAACAACTTTCCACACTTATCCTAACTCATTGAACACTCGCCCATCTTTATTGATATGTATTTCTTAAGGCAATCCCTGAATGGTGACTCCTTTTCAAAGACTTCATGCTAGGGCAAAAACTTATTCACGTGTGTCCTTTTGGTTATATTTAGGGTGACTAAACAAGAGCAGTAGAGTTTGACCTGAGTTAATGTGACAAAAACCGGTGTCACATAACAACTCTATGAAATGTACTTTGAAATCTTGGAGAGTTTTAGAGAAATTTGATTTTAATAAAATTCTCAAGCACATTGCTTTATATAGAGCCTAAAGCATTTACCACGTATGGTCATGTATCCATAACACACATAGTCTTGCATCAAGCCTTTAGCCATTTTCCTACCTTTTCATCCTATACATGTGGATAGCTTAAGGCATGTTACATGTATAATCACGTGTGGGCTACACACGCCATGCTTAAGCTTGGAAATGACTATTTACCCTTCTTAAGTCAATTCTAAGCCTTAAAATTGATCATAAGGCTAAAGAATGAAGGTAATACCCTAAAGTTAAATTATGATTAGAAATAAAGTAAGTAACATTATTTATAATGAGTAAAGTGAGTTGTTAAAATTAATTTCAGTTGTATGAAAGAATTAAAAACTAAAAATTTATTTAAGATTTGAGTCTTTATTTCTAATAAGTGAAAAAAGTTTTTAGCATGTTACTCTTATACTTCATATATGAGACTTTTATATTTTACATAAAATGCATCTTTTCATATGAAGTATAAAAGTTTGATATTAAAAAAATGCATTCCAATAATTTCTTTTATTCACTATAAATTAGAATTTAGCTTTTTACTAAATTTCAAGTTTTCAACTTCTCTAACATAAATAAGATTAATTTGAACAAGTTAATTCACTTACTATATAATAAATGCATTTTTTTCTTATTATACAATAATTTTATTATTTTTTATTAAAAAACATAATATTTTAAATTAATATATAAAAATTTAATTGTTTTATAGTATTGTATTGAGTTGAACTAATCTTTATGGCCCTGATATCACTCATTTGGCTCGAGGTTTGAAATAACCATAATTTTAAAGGCGTTTCAAAAAAAGACAGGCTAATCCCCAAACATGTTGATTATCATTTTACCCTGCAACAATATTCATCCATTATACTAACGATGTTTTACTGTATGAACAAAGGTCTAACAATGATCAAGTATGATCCCGACATAATTGCACAAACAAGACATGTTTATTAAAATACAATTTTTATTCTTAAAAATTGAACTTACTATTTTGCCCTCAAAATGCCCGCCAAATCTAATCGGCGCGCCAAGCATCTCCTTTCCCTATCGCTCCTTACTCTTTCCCTCTCTCTTCAAACAAACCCTAATAATTTCTGTCACTCTCCCAAGAAAAGGATCAGGAAAAATCCACAAACCTCCAAATGAAAGGCGGCACAGTTCAGATCAACTGGCACGATACGAAGCCAGTCCTAACCCTAGACTTCCATCCGGAGTCCGGTCTCCTCGCCACCGGCGGCGCTGATTACGATATCAAGGTTTCAGTTTTCACTCTCAACTTCCCTTCTTTTAAAAATTTTTAGTTGCAAATTTTCATGCTGAACAAGTTGCGCCGATTGATTTTGCTTCAATTGATGTCGTTCTTTAGTGCTATATCTTCTATCTAAGAAGAATCTCATATACGCATTTGTAGATTTTTTGCCATATATATTGAGAAAAGCTAGAGAATTAAAATGTGAAAGATATTTTTCAATGTAATATAAATATTTAAAATTTTTAATATAATATAAATTATCTAAAAGGATTGTTTCTGTTTTTCCTATTATGTTTCTTAGTTTACTTTGTTGTTGTGTATATATGTCCTCATTTATTAAGAAACAAAAATCACATAAATTAAAATTCCATCACTTAATTTTCTTTTCTTTATCTCAAGTTTTTTTGTATTAGATGTTGAAACAACTAGGCAGAGCTTAATCAGAGTAAGGAGTAATGCTTTGACTTTTAAAGCTTTTACTCAGGGCAGAAACAACTGTTACTGATTTGATAAATAAACTTTCAGCTTTGGTTAATAAATTCAGGCGAAGAACAGAAGAAAATCCCAACAGCTACTTATCAAAGTAGCCTTTCTTACCATGGCTCAGCTGTAAATATTCTTCGCTTCTCTCCTTCTGGTAAGGACATAATTCCATTTCTCTAGGTTTTATATCATTTTGCAATCAATTCATGAATGCTTATTTTTATCTAGCATGAGAATTCTTTAGATACTTTTATCTAGTATTGTTTTTTCTTCACATATATCCACATAGAGGTAACTTCTTTTCTATTGACCCGTATGCATTAATTCAGATAGCTAATGTAAGTTTGAGTTGGTTTAGTTTCAAGCCTATGCCACTACGTGGATTTTCTTTGAAATTAATATTTTACTAAAGCTGTCTGAAATTTACTACTTAAATGGTTTTCTTCTTGAAGATGGAATTAATATAATTGTTCTTTTATCTTGCAGGAGAACTATTGGCCTCCGGTGCTGATGGTATGATTTCAGTTACTTTCAACTAATTGTTCTTGTAATATGATCCAAACCAGTAAAGCTGATGTATATAACTAGGCGATTTTAGTGGGCCAGCTGATCTTAAATTTAGTTTTCTGTCTGCAGGAGGTGAGCTGATCATGTGGAAGTTACACTTAGTGGAAACTGGTCAAGCATGGAAAGTCCTCAAGACTTTATCGTAAGGCCTTTCATCCCCTTTTGTCATTTAGCTTTTTCCTGGTGCTGTGCATCCAAAGCTGTTTGTCTAAGAACTGGCAACATGCTAAATTTGCCCTCATTTAGGTTTCTTTTGTATTATGTTAATAGCATTGAATTTGAAGCCCTAGCCTGTAGTTCCATTTTGGGATTTTAACTGGGTGAGATGGAGATGCTCCTGCTCCTGCTCCTGCTGGGGATATGCTTATCTAAATACCACTGCAAGGTTACGAAACACAAATTAAGGACCAGAAATTTACCAGCATGTATAAGCTGTAATGTTATGAGACAACTAAACAGTTATATCATTCTTGAAAAATGAAAATATAAGAATCACGAAGTGTTGGGAAAAAAAAAAATTTAACTTTCTGCTGAATGAAATCATTCAAAACCTTGGAAAAAATGCAGAGAAGTTTATAGCTAAAGTTACAATGATCAACTCCTACAAAACAAGCATTTTGTGGTAATTGGTTGGAGCAGAAGATAGAAGTGGGAGGATTGTAAGTAGAGACTGACTGCTGTTAGAGGAGGTAGCTCTGGTTTTCAAATGTATGTGGGAGAGATGAGAAAATCTGGGTGGGTTTTTATCAGGAATCAGTCCCCATCCTCTATGCAAACTTGGTTGGGAGACCAGGGCCTGCTTTTCCAATACCCTTAAATTACATTTTCATCCTGCCTATTTAAGGGCCAGTGACACGCATCATTTGACAAAGAAGAATCTATAGAATTTTACCGTCTTTTAGTTGAAGCCAAAATATTAATTCAAGACTGATTAAACTTTAATTATGGAAATAAGTAAAACCATATAACTTCTTTTTGATATGGCGGGAAAATTATGGCAGGTTTTAGTTAGGTCAATTGGTTCTGGACCAAAGTTGAATCCAATCTATTCATGATTGTGTTGCAGCTGTGAAGTTTAAGTATTCATTCATATATCAGAATTGCCATCATATTTGTGTATATTGTGTGGATTTGAAGGGTTGGTTGAATATAGGCCGTAGCAAGCATGATTTTAATAATGCTGCTGATTTCTGTACTTCTTCTGTGATAGATTTCACCGCAAAGATGTTCTGGACCTTCAGTGGTCTAAGGATGGTGCTTTTCTTATCTCAGGATCTGTTGATAATTCTTGCATCATATGGGATGCAAGTAAAGGTAAGAAAAGCGATACATAACACATGATTAAGATGCTCTATGTCTTATGCTTAATGGTCCTTGTTTTTTTATCTTCAGGTTATGTCATTCAGATATTGGATGCACATTTCCATTATGTTCAGGGTGTAGCCTGGGATCCATTGTCCAAATATGTTGCCTCCCTTAGCTCAGATAGAACTTGTCGAATTTATGCCAATAAACCTCAAAAATCTAAAGGTGTTGATAAGATGAATTATGTTTGTCAGCATGTCATTAGCAAGGGAGGACAGCAATCAGTCAACTGTAAGGTGAGAGATCATTTTTGCATGTTTGTTTGGATTATGAACAAAATGCAGTAAACCTTATGTATGGATTTTGATGCAGGCAAAAAGCTATCTCTTTCATGATGAAACATTACCATCATTTTTCCGAAGATTAGCCTGGTCACCTGATGGATCTTTTTTACTTGTGCCTGCAGGTATGGACCTTAAAAAATGTTACAGTGAAATTAAATATCGATTAGTGTCGTCAAATCTATCTCTCTGATTGTTTTTGTAGCTAATCGTTAGCAAAATCTCTGGCTGCATAATCTAGAGGTCATATGTAGCTTGAGAATGTAGGCATTCCTTAATAGAAGGTGCAGCCTTTTTTCTTTTTAACTGTCTGTGTTTTGTCAGGTCTTGTGAACAACTTTGCTGTGGTTTTGACACTTGATGCTTCTTTTAGTAGCACTTAATTAATCTTACTGTTGAAAGGCCAATTTTTTTTTTTCTCGTTAATGTATCTGTATCTTGTCCAGACAGCGAGGGCCATGAGAGTCATTAACATAAAAATTTGATGCTTTCTAGAGTATTGATACATGTCTGAGCATTTATCCTTTCTCTTATCTTGTATTTTCACTTTGCCTCTTTTTTTTTTTAAATTTTAAAAACAAACAAGATAACGAATATAAGGGATAGGGTTTACCTTTTTTTTATTAGTATTAATCTCGCATATATCTGTTTATAGATGAGCAAAGGAGCAAAGTTTCTTTATTTAGGTATTGAACTTGCATCGTCAGCTTCCTTTTATACTGCAGAAGTCAAATATATGAGCGGCTTACTCTAATTTAGTAAACTCCAAATTTAACTGAAGTCATGTAATGCTTACACACACATACACATATAATGTTAACTTTTTATCTTTCAGAATATGTTATCTTTAATTTGATGGGTCTCTAGAAGACAGTTGCTTTTTATCAAATCTATCCAAATTGTCGAACTTCTTGCAATAGTTGCATTAGCAGTTGTGAAGTTTATTGAATGAATTTTTGTCTATCTTGCATTTGTTGATAAGAGATACAAATATACATACTTGTACACTTTCCTAATTGAATCCTAATTGAATTTTACTTTCCTATTTTGATCATATCCTAATCTATCAAGTATATAACTCAATACTTTCCCTCAAGCTGGAACATATAAATCATATACACCAAGCTTGTTACAAATAAAATCAATACGAGGACCTCTTAGAGATTTAGTGAGAATATCCACTAGCTGGTTAGTTGAACAAATATGGCTAGTGGTTTTACAACCAGACATAATTTTTTCACGAATAAAATGACAATCAATCTCTATATGTTTAGTCTTCTCATGAAACACTAAATTGGAAGCTATGTGAAGAGCTGTCTGATTATCACAAAGTAACTTCATTTGTAGCACCTCTATAAATTTCAATTCTTGGACTAGTTGCCTTAACCAAACTAGTTCATATGTCACCAAGGCCATTGCCCGATATTCAGCTTTTGCACTTGACCTAGCCACAACATCTTGCTTTTTACTTTTCCACGAAACTAAATTGCCTCTAATAAGGACACAATATCCTGAAGTTAACCGTCTATCTGTTGGGGATCCTGCCCAATCTACATCAGAATATCCAATAATTTATGTATGACCCCTGTCCTCATACAATAAACCTTTGTTTGGTGCTGTTTTAATATATCTCAGAATTCTAATAGCTGCATCCCAATGAGAATCACATGGAGACTGTAGAAACAGACTAACTACACTGACTGAGAATGAGATATCTGGTCTTGTGATAGTAAAATAGTTGAGTTTCCCTACTAACCTTCGATATCTCCCAGGATCTGCAAGTGACTCTTCCTGTTCTGGTACAAGTCTAGTATTAGGGTCCATGGGAGAGTCAATAGGTTTACAATCCAACATTCCTGCTTCTTCTAAGATATCCAGGACATACTTTCTTTGAGAAATAACTATACTATACTTAGATTGAGCAATTTCTATCCCAAGAAAGTATCTAAGTAGTCTTAAGTCCTTGGTTTGAAAGTGATCAAATAGATGTTTCTTCAGTTGATTGATACCTTCTAGATCATCACCAGTGATAACAATATCATCAATATAAACCACAAGATAGATACATGTCCCCCGTGTTGTCTGCCTATAAAATACAGAATGATCTGATTCACTGCAAGTCATACCGAACTCCTGAATAACAGTGCTAAAACATCCGAACCAAGCACGTGGGGACTGTTTCAAGCCACACAATAAGTGACGGAGTTTACAAACCAAACCAAGCTCCCCCTGGAGCAACAAAACTAGATGGTTGCTCCATATAAATTTCTTCTTGAAGCTCATTGTGTAGAAAAGTATTTTTAATGTCTAATTGAAATAGTGACCATTGACGAATGGCTGTGATAGATAAGAGTAACCGTACAGAAGACATCTTGGCTACTGGAGAAAATGTATCATCATAATCCAAACCATAAACCTGAGTGTAGCCCTTGGCAACTAATCGAACTTTAAGACGATCAGCTTGGTCATCAAGATCTGTCTTAACTGTATAAACCGAACGACATCCAACAGTTTAATGATTAGGAGGTAATGGCATTAAGTCCCAAGTATGATTATTATGGAGAGCAGTCATCTCCTCGATCATTGCTTGTCACCAACCAAGATCAGAAAGGGCCTCATGTATGTTGGAAGGAACAGACACATAAGAAAGAGTAGATACAAAACCATAAAAGGGTGAAGATAAACAATGGTAACTAATAAAATTATAAATAGGGTGAGGATTGCGAGTTGAACGCATACCTTTACGAATGGCGATAGGAAATTGGTCATTAGGAGGTAGGGCCGCAACAGGGGAGGCATCTGGAGTAGGAAGCGCGTCAGTAGGGGCATCACTAGGAACAAGTGTGGTAGTCTCAGAAGGAGGAGATTCTTCAGTGGGTGGAGGAGACACTGATTCAACGAGAGGAACAGTCTCATAAAAGTGGTTGATAGGAGGAAGGTAAGGCACGGGGAGAACTGTGGTGATAGACTCAAAATCCAAAGACATGGTGGAGAAGAAAGGCGATGACTCAAAAAATGTCACATCAGCAGATATAAAGTATCGACGAGTGGATGGTGAGTAACATTTATACCTTTTTTGAAGACGTGAGTAACCCAAGAAAACACATTTAATAGCTCGAGCAGACAACTTATCTTGACCAAGAGAGAGTATATGAACAAAACAGGTACAACCAAAGACACGTGGAGGAAGAGGAAATAAGGGTTGATCAGGAAATAAAATAGGATGAGGTACCTTATTTTGGAGGACGGATGAAGGCATCCTATTAATTAAAAAACATGAGGTAAAAACAGCATTTGCCTAAAACGGAGAAGGAACCTGACTATGCAAAAGTAGGGTTCGAGCGGTCTCAATGAGATGTCTATTTTTACGCTCAGCAATCCCATTTTGTTAAGGAGTGTATGCACAAGACGTCTGATGGAGAATTCCTTAAGAAGACATGAATTTTGCAAAAGGAACAGATAGATACTCACGAGCGTTGTCGCTACGTAAAGTATGCATAACAGTGTCGAATTGGGTCTTAATTTCAACACAAAAGGATTTATAAATAGAAAATAATTCTAAACGAAATTTCATTAGAAATAACCATGTGCAACTAGAATAATCGTCTATAAAGGTAACAAAATATTGAAAACCTAAAGTAGACAACACGACAAGGACCCCAAACATCCGAATGAACATATTCAAAGGGAGACGCAGCCCGATTATTGACACGCTTGGGAAAAGAATTACGCGAATGCTTCCCAAGTTGACAAGACTCACAATTTAAAGACGATAAACTAGAAAGACTTGGAACCATTTTTTGAAGCTTCAAGAGACTAGGATGACCCAGACGATTATGATGAAGAGTTGGAGACTCAGAAACATTGCAACTGATAGAATAACAGAATTAATATGAAATGTGACAGAACAATTTAGGGAATGTGTAAGTTTACTCACAGACATAAGATTGAAGGGACAATGCGGTATATAACAGACATAATTTAAGTGTAAAGTAGGCAAGGGATGGGCCTGACCTACAGCTTGAACAGCAATTTTGGACCCATCTGCTAAAATAACAGGTGGAAGAGAAGTAATGGTAGTAAAATGAGAAAATAAATGAGTATTACCAAAGATGTGATCTGTAGCCCCAGAATCAAGGACCCATGGTCTTAGACAAGAAGATTGGGAGAGGCCTGCAACTGGATTCCTTGATTGAACGACAAAAGCCATAGTCGAGGAGGATTGCTTATTTGCTTGATACTTGAGATATTCCTCATAATCAGTGCCAGTAAGAGTCAAAGATGGTTGAATTTGTCCTGTCGATGATTCTGAAGGAGCATCTGAGTGAACCATATTAGCAGTCCGAGTGGGTCGTCCATGTAACTTATAGCATTTCTCCTTTAAATGACCCCATCGATGACAATAACTGCATTTGGGTCTATTCTCCTTACCACCTCGATCACTTTGTTCTCCTCTGATGGAAGATTGAGATTGGGTTGATAAAGCAAAAGAGTCTCCACTAAGAGGGCTAGAGACAACATTGGGAGAAGAAACACGAAGTAATCGGGGAAGCACTTCATTTAGGGAAGGAACTGTAGCACTTGCCAAAATTTGGTCACGTACTGGAATAAGATCAAGACTAATACCAACAAGAGCAAGAACCGTGAAGAATTTGTCTCGCTGTGCCAAATCTTCAACCGCAGGTAGTCCAATAGGCAGTAATAAATTAAACTCGAACTTGAGAGAAGCTAGTCTGCCAAGATATTCTGACATACTCATACCTTGTTGTTTGAGATTAACCAGATTCGACACAATCGAATATAAACACTGAATATCATTAGTGTATAATAATTTGGCTTGACTCTATATCTCAAAACAGGTCTTGTATACCTTGAAAATAGGGTGAAGTTGAACATCAATAGTTTGCCATAATAAACTGCATAAAAGAGCATAAGTTTTAACCCAATTAGCTTTATCTGTTATAATATCCTCAGACATCGTAGTCATATGGTCCTGTAGACCTTGGCCCATACACCATAATTCCACTGAAGCAGCCCATGAAGTGTAATTTGCACTACCAATCAGTTTTTCAGTTGTGATGGTAGGGAGAGATAAAAAGGGAAAAGCGCCTGAGTTTGAATTGGACCCCTATATGTTCATGTTTTAACACCACGATGTACACCCAAACATAGGAGACTAAATTCAACAGCAACAGCCAAAACTAGCACTTATTCCCACCAAATTAAAGTCCAAAGGAGGAACACGGACACAATAAGATATTACCCGACACCATGGCGAAAAACAACGATGAAAACAGTAGCTGTTGATTTTTCTAGTCACTGGAGACAAGCTTCCGATGGTCGGATGACGATGAAATCACATGTCAAGCTTCACCGTCGTACTTTGAATGGATTGGAGTTGGCAGTGAATACTCACACTCGCCGGAGAGAGTAGATTAGAGAAATGAGGTTGAGAGAAAAACATAGTGCATGGAGGTGCGTGCGGTGACGGTTGCTAGCGAGATTTGCAGGAGTGGCCAGTGACAAGGAGACGAGTTGATTGGAGTTGTCAAATCCTTGTTTTGACAACCGGAAGTACGCACTCTGCCTTCATTGGAACAGTACTTCGTCGAAAAGTATTAGGGTTTTACTTGAGCCGTTCGTCGGATAATGAGAGCAAGATTTAGAGGAGGTTTTGATATTAAGTGAAGTTTATTGAATGAATTTCTGTGTATCTTGCATTTGTTGATAAGAGATACAAATATATACACTTGTACACTTTCCTAATTGAATTCTAATTGAATTCTACTTTCCTATTTTGATCATATCCTAATCTATCAAGTATACAACTCAATAGCAGCAATATTTTCCTGAAAATTGTAGTTATCAAAATATATCTCTAATTTTGAACTTGTCCGTTGCAGGTTCTTATAAAATGTCACCAACATCTGAAGCAGTAAACACAGCCTATATATTTTCGAGAAAGGATCTTTCAAGGTAACACACTTAAAACTGTATTCTTTCTGCAGATAAATCCTCTTATCTTGAGCTCCATGGTCTATTGTTTTGAGACTGTTGGGTTATATTTAACTTAATTCTACAGGCCTGCTCTACTGCTACCAGGTGCTAGCAAACCTGTTGTAGCAGTTCGTTTTTGTCCTCTGGCTTTTAGCCGTAGAGGATCAAACTCAGGTACTTTTATTAATATTATATTGTTTTTGCACTTATCATGACTAGGCAAATTTTATGATAATCTTAGTCACCTTCACTGACCTTTGTAGGCGGGTTATTTAAGCTTCCTTACCGCCTTGTCTTTGCCATAGCAACGTTAAATTCATTGTACATTTATGACACGGAGAGTGTTGCCCCCATAGCAATTTTGGCAGGTCTTCATTATGCAGCAATAACTGACATTTCATGGTACGATGTTTTAGTTGCCCCTACATGTTCCAATGTAAATCATTACAGTTAGTAATATTTTCTTCTGTTCTCAATCATCTCCTTGTAGGTCTCCTAATTCTCGATATTTAGCTTTGTCTTCTCAAGATGGTTACTGTACTCTAGTAGAATTTGAAAATGATGAACTGGGATCGCCCATGTCCTTACCAGGTTTGCAGTCATCTCTTCATTTTCTTTTGTTTGTCTATTAATTTCCTTCCAGTCTTCGGCCTGTCTGAAAGGTTTTGTATCAATCCAATATTGGTAGGAAATAAGGTCACTGGTAATGAGAACAACATTGCTGACGTTCAGAAATCCGAGGACATGATAATTGACCTGGGTAGAAGTGATGATCTAGTTGTAGAAGATGGCAGAGGGATGGAAGCAGACAGAAACGAAGCAGGCAGCAGAACAAAAATAGAACAGCAACAAGATGAGTCAAGTACAGTCCATGGTTGCATTACATACGAAATGCATAGAGAGAAAACAGAAACAGAAACAGGGAAAACGGCCACCACCACAAAAGATGGTTTCATGTCAGCCAATAGCACAACAATGGAATCTGAGAGAAGTGATATTTACAACAAGAAGGCCGAAGCAGAAAGCAACGAAGGGAAACTGGCGTCGCCCGCCTCAATGAGAAGACCAGATCAAAATAAGCCTGCAGCGAAGAGGCGCATTACTCCAATGGCAATTAATCCATGACAATGACCATGCTAACCCCTGTAAAGTTTTGCTTTAGTCAGCAAGTTGATTTTTCCTTTTTTTTTTAATTCTAATTCCGAAGCATATAATGTGAGATGAAGGGATTTAATCAATCTGTACTAGATTAATGTTGGAAACATTGTCCTTATAGATGAGGAAAGGAATTTGTTTATCATTAGGTGATAAAAAGTGAGATTACGCAATAATGAAGCATTGAGTCGGTCAGCCTAAAGCGATTTATAGTCCTTGCTCAGAAAATCCAAAACGATAATTAACGTTCCAGAGTTAATTAGTAATAGTCCCCTACGCCTTTTATAGTCTCGATTTGCCGCCCCCACACACAACCCCTACCCACCTCCACACACACACACCCTACCCCCCCGGCCGCTCGCCCGCCGGCCCCCGGGCGGGTCTCAGACCAGAAAGGCCGGAAGGCCACAGCTGCTGAATGGAGTAAGGCTGCAATTGAATTTGAATTTTGTTCGGTGTTTGTTTTTAAGGCAGATGGCCATTTTCCACTCAGAATTTCATTAAATATGTGTTTATTCTAATTTAAATAAACTTAATTAAAAATCAAAAAAAAAATTTGAACAACCATTTAGGGATATAAACGATATAAACTTATGTATTTAAGGGTCAATTGTATGTTAATAAAATTTTAAGTGGAGCTTTTAAAATTTAAAAGTATTTTTTTCAAAATTTTAAATTTTAATATAATCTTTGATAACTTTAAAAATGATAATTTCCATTAATATCACAATAAATTTAAATAAAAAAGAAAAATCTAATAAGTTCAAAAAAATGACATGACTCTTTCAAACTTTGGAAAGTAGTCCTTTGGCATTGTTTTTATTTTTATTTTTATTTTATCATAAGTGTTAAATGAGTTTCTTGAAGGGATTGAAAGTATCCACGGTCTGTTATAATGGCAGTGGTGGCAGATGTCGAGGGGTGAGAATATCAGTCTGCCAAGGTCCCGAAATGGTGCTTGTGATGCAACCAAGTGTTCCCGACTTGGCTAAACAATTTCATGTTCATATAGAGGTTTAATTGTTACAGGTACGGGAGTCCAATAACAGTGATTCTAGTGTGTGTAATGGAAGCAATTCAGCAAGTAAATGAAGAAGAATACAAAATTTACAGGCAAACACCCAACGCGTTATTAATCACTACTCGTAGGATTACAAAAGGAATTATGCCACAGCAGATACAAGCTCTCTCTCAGTACAGCTGCTTGCCCATTCTTTCTACAACCACCTAATAGAAATGCATACATCCCACTTATATAGGACACAAGGACAGTTACAAACAGTTTACTTTTTGAATTTAAACATATGGCAACTGCTCCAACAGCCTTCACCCTTTGCTGGCACACGTCACTGTTCATACAGCTCATGCACTTGTTATAAATCTACCAGATTCAAAATATAAAGGCCAAAGGACATTTTCCCACCCATAGTTTGAGGCTGGGACAAATTCCCACCCGCTTAAGTTTAAAAGCCCGAAGTCCCACCCATCACCTATTTTTTATATTAAAAATAATAAATATACAGTAATAATCAAGGGTATTTTTGTCTTTTCAATATTAAAATTTTATAAATTAATAAAATAAATTTTATATAAATATAAAATATTAAAAAAATTAAAAAAAAATTTTAAAAAATTTGGAAATTTTAAAAACCCAGCAGCCACCGCCGTCGGCACTGGCGGCGGTGGCGGCCCATAATAGAACCAGGTGGCCATTTCCGGCCACCTGGTTCTGGCCTCCCCGTTCGGTGGAGCCTCCTCCAGTTTCGGAGAAGGCGGCCAGATCTGGCTTTCTGTGCCCGAAATAAAGGTCGAAAACTGTCGTAAAGGGCCGGCCTTGGCCCCACTGGCCGTTTCCGGTCTTTATTTCGGGCGGAGGCGACCAGATCTGGCCGCCTCCTCCGAAACTAGACGTGGCCGATTTGGCCGCCTCCACTGAACGGGGAGGCCAGATCTGGCCTCCCCTAGAACCAGGTGGCTGGAAATGGCCACCTGGTTCTATTATGGGCCGCCACCGCAGCCGGTGCCGGCGGCGGTGGCTGCTGGGTTTTTTGAATTTCTAAATTTTTTTTAAATTTTTTAAATTTTTTTTAAATTTTTTTAAATTTTTTTTAAATTTTTTTAAATTTTTTTTATTATTTAAAAATTATTTTATATTTTTATTATAAATTTTTAATTTTTAAAAGGATAATTTTGTAATTTTAATAAAAAAAATAAAAAAATAGGTGAGGGGTGGGACTTCAGGCTTTTAAACTTAAGCGGGTGGGAATTTGTCTCAGCCTCAAACTATGGGTGGGAAAATGTCCTTTGGCCAAATATAAATACGCATAGAATATTGAATATTGAATCAATATCATATAAATACATGATCGAATTGGAGTGATATAGAATAATTTGACTGAGCCATTTTTCTTTAATTTCTAAAATCCCCTGAATTTGCCAACAGAATCAATGAATATAATAACTAGGTATTTTACTCCTAAATTCTTTTTGATGAAGACTTTCAATGGAAAAAGTTATGAATAATTAGGTTTTGGAGCAGATACTGAACCAATTTATTGCGAATTATTGGACCCCTCATCAAGGCCTAATAATTCAAAACTTATACTTAATTGTCTATCCAAATCATTAGCTGTGTAGTGTAATGAGCTCAACTTTATGGATCACTTTTAAGCTCATTCATAATTTTTCATTGGACTATTTTAATTATCGAGTTTCATAAATCAAAATATTAATTAATGTTAGCCCACATTGGAATTTTTCTAACGTTCTCCCATTTAAGCAACATTAATTAATTTTATTTTGATTTTAAAGGAAGAAAAGAAAATAAATTTTGGTTTCTAGGTAATCAACAATTTTAATTTTAAAGTGACCACTGTTTTAAGAAAACAGAATAGTCCGAAGATTTATACTACTAGGATTATCAATTTAATCAATATGATCATTAATAATGAATCAAGACATTACTTATGTTTTATATTAACATAAGTTTGTCCATGATCACAATTGCTAATAATCAAATCAATCATGAATCAGTGATTTGGGAGTATATTAGAAATAACACATAACCATATAATTCCAAATAGTACACATAATCATATAATTCCAAATAGTGTTATGTTTCTGTCAACCTATCTTATGATTTCTCTTTGACTTGTATGGTTCAAGAGAAATAGGAGAAAGCCTTTTGCTTACAATGAAATCTGCATGTTTCAACATTACTCAAGATATCATATAACATACATATACAACTGTCATACTCAAGGAAACTTGGATCTTGAGACACATGTTGTATTTTAACTTCATATGTATGCATATATCTATATAAATAAATTCAACATCAATAATAGCAATAATAATAATAATAACAATAACAATGATCATGATCAAAGAAAACTTCAAATCCATAAAATATCGTAAAGTTAAATAGAAAAAAATTTAAAAAAAAAAAAACTCCCACTAATCTAAGGCATCAAGAGATTCCAACACACTCATATTTAAAACATGATCCTTAAAAACATTAGGTCTAAGGCCTTTGGTTAAGGGATCAACTAACATAACATCAGTATTAATAAATTCTACAATAATGTCTCCTTTTTTCATGAGATCCTTGACTATAAGATATTTTATTTTTATATGCTTCGACTTACTACTGACTTTATTGTTCTTGCAAAAGAACACATCTGTTTTATTATCACAATAGATCATAATTAGCCTAGAGATAGAGTCAACTACTCAAAGTTCAGAGATGAAATTATTCGACTATATTACCTGTGTGGCTACTCCATAACATGCAATAAACTCTGCATGTGTGGTTAAAGATGCAACCAATGTTTGTTTGACACTTTTCCATGATATGGCTTCTCCTGCGAGCACAAAGATATACATGGAAGTAGACTTTAAGTCATCAGGACACCCACTAAAGTTTGAATCAGAACGTCCTACCACCTCAACAACTTCCATTTTCTTATACACAAGTATAAAATCTTTAATCCTCTGCAAATATCTCATAACTTTCTTGGCCACCACCCAATGATCAAAACCTGGATTAAAAAGATATCGACCAAGAACGTTCACAACAAATGTTATATAAGGTCTAGTACATACTTGTGCATACATCAAACTCCCAATGACACTAGCATAAAGGATACTCTATATATATGCTCTTTTAATATCATTCTGAGGACATTGCTTGATGTTGAATCTATCTTCTTTTACAATTGGTACATCTCCTCCTTTACAATTTTTCATTTTGAATCTTTTAAGAATACATTCAATATAGGTCTTTTGAGATAAATCAAGCAACTCTCAAGCTTTGTCTCGATAAATCTGAATACCTAAAACAAATGATGTCTCCTCAAGATCTTTCATATCAAAAGCCTTAGACAGCAATTGCTTAGTTTCATAAAATAGGTTACCATCGCTGCTTACCAATAGGATATCATATACATAGAGTACCAAGAAAATAAATCTGCTCCCACTGATCTTTATATATACACATTGATCAAATCAATTCTCAACAAAGCCAAATAAGGTCAAAACTTCATCAAACTTAAGATACCATTGCTAAGAATCTTGTTTTAAACCATATATAGACTTGTTCAGCCTATGCACTATATGTTGTTTTTCCTCAACTTGAAAACCAACTGGTTGTTTCATATATACCTCCTTATCAAAAATATCATTCAAAAAGGCAGTCTTGACATCCATCTGGTGAAGCTTCAAGTCAAAGTAAGCCACTAAGACCATTATAATTCTAAATGAATCCTTGAAGGACACAAAAGAGAATGTCTCATTGAAGTTAATCTCTTTTCTCTAAGTGAACCATTTTACAACTAGTCTAGCCTTAAATCTGTTTATCTTTCTTTTAGAGTCTCTCTAAGTCTTGATTATAATCAATGGGCTTACAACCTTCAGGTAACTCCATAAGATCCTATACTCCATTGTCCTTCATAGATTGCATTTCATCATCTATGGCCTTTATCCATATATTTGAATTTAGGCCTTGAACAGCTTCATGGAATGAATTTGGATCAGCTAGGTCCCCACTATTATACTTATTTTTAGCAAAATAAATATAAACATCTGAAAAGGTGGACCTCTTTTGTCTTGTTGGTCTTTGAAGAGGTACTTCATCAGTAAAATCTGGATTCACATTCCTAGAGACTTCAATAAGGAGAGGCAAAGAAATGGTAATCATCCTCTCATGAGCATCAACATGAAAGTCAATACTAGTAGGAATCTCAATATAAACTAAAGTATCATGGACATCAAACTCAAGAAATTTAGCAGTTTGGGACTCTATAATTCTTGTATCGCATGTAAGATAGTAAACTATGTATCCCTTAGAGTGACATGGGTATCCTATAAAATAACATCTGGTAATTTGAGAATCAGTCTTTTTTTCATTGGGATTATATATCCTAACCTCTACAGGGCAACCTCAAACTTGGAAATGGTTGAGGCTAGGTTTTCTACTAGTCCAAAACTTAAAAGGTATTTTAGGTACAAACTTGTTAGGGACGTTGTTTAGAATATAGAAGGTTGTTTTGACTGACTGACCCCAAAGATATTTTGGCAAGTTTGTCTCACACTCCTCATTATACCTTTAAGTGTACGATTACGTCTTTCTACCACATTCTTTTGTTCAGGACTACCAAGCATAGTATATTATGCAATTATCCCACACTCTTATAAGTACTTGGCAAACGCGCCCATAAATTGGCTTGTGTCTCCATGTCTCCTATAGTACTCACATCTACGATCAGTTCTTACTACCTTAATTACTTTCCCTAATTGTTTCTCCACTTCAATTCTAAATATCTTAAATTTCTCTAAGGCATTAGATTTTTCCTTAAGCAAATACGAAAAACCATAACGGGAAAAATCATCAATAAAGGTAATAAAATACTAACAACCACAAATTGTAGTAAAATAAGGACCATTAATATCAGTATGAATCACCTCTAATAAATCTAGGCTATGAGTCGCACCTTTCTTTCTTGTTTTGGTTAACTTTCCCTTAATACAATCAACACAAGTTCCTAGATCCTCAAATTCCAACGTACAGAGTATATTATCTTTTATCAATCTTTCAACCCTTTCCCTAGATATATGACCTAGCCTCTTATGTCATAAAAGAAAAGATTTTTCATTAATCGTAGGTCTCTTTCTTATGGTATTTTCAACATTCATAGAAGAATAAATATTAATAGGGGTCAAACTAACATTATACATTTTATTATCCATAACACATTCAACAATAACTTTAGAATTTAAGGATATTTCAATTATAGATCTTTCAAACTTACAACAAAAACCACATTTATCCAAAGTTGAAATAGAAATCAATTTTTTTTTTTTAAAAAGAAGGTACATAAAATGTATTATTTAAAACAAGTTCAAAACCACTTTTTAGCCTAAGAAAAACAACTCCTATGAACTCAACTTCCACTTCAGCATTATTCCCCACTCTAAGCGTCCCCTCAGTCTCACTTGGCCTCCGTTTGTTTTTGAACCCTTATAAGATAAAAGTAACATGAATAGTTGCACCACTATCTAACCACTAGAAATTTGATGACACATCAACATAGTTAGATTCAAAACAAATAAGGCTAAATGGATTACCTTTCTTTTCAACCCAAGCCTTACACTTTATGTAAGACCCGCCGCCACGAGTACCCCTGCTGCTGCTGAATAATACTATAGGGAGCTTTTTATTAATAATATGAAAATCCGGGTACCCGCGACGGGAATCCTACGAAAAACATAAATCTGAAACTATACAATTTTTACACATGCGGAAGCTTTTCTGGAATACATACATCGACTGTAAAATACATAATGTTCTGTACAATGAGCCCATACTGGCCTTTACACATATACATATACAGTTTCTGTACATCCGGATACATCTGAAAACATACAAAAGATACATACGACCACACAGGTCCAAAACTGATATACATACTGAGATCGTAATGTGTGTGCGTGCCCTCTCCGTCAGCCTCGATCCACCCGCCCCTCGCACCCAGCACGAACCACCTGAAAAGGATGGAAGAATGAGGGGGATGAGTGATAAAGATCACCCAGTAAGCGCTCCTTACTTCCCTCAATACCCAAGCAAGCACAAACAATCACATAAATCAAACATACCTGGGCCTCGGCCCTAATCATACATCTATGCGCTTGCTGGAGTCTGAAAACTGATCATCTGGATCTCATTCATTTAATATTATCATATAAAGTCATGTCATGATGTGTATGTCATGTCATGTTAACTGAAAAAACTGGATGCATGCATCTGAATACTGAATCTGAATGTACCCGAAGGTACCTGCTATGCTGATCAGACTGGGTAGAACACAGGGATTCGACATCCTGGCCATGTGGGCTGAACATTCTAGCTACTGGCTAGAAAACTGCTGAATAATAACTGCTGAATAATAACTGCTGGCCAATCTGACTGGTGTCAGATGGTAAAATCTGAATCTGAAATACTGCTGAGCATTTCTGACTGGTGTCAGAAAGCTGGATCCCACAGATGCCCCCTCGTGTTCACCCTATACTCTTCCCCGTACATCAGGTTCTGAATACTAAATACTGTTGAATTCGGATCCCCTGATCCTTTCTGAAACTATATGCCATGTCATGATATGCACATACAGCTTATTATCTGATTTCATGCTCAATTGACGCTTATCTGAAGCTAATTAGCCCTTTTTCTGAATTCGCATGCTTAATTTCTCATTTTTAATTCTTTTTCTGAAAAAACTGCTGATGCACGGGCGTGCATCAAAGTGCACGGGCGTGAGCCAGGACGCACAGGACCGTGCACTGGTCGTGCGCCTGGTCGTGCAAGCTACTGGAATTTACTATTCACTTTCACTGAAAATGCCTACGCACAGGCGTGCATATGCGGACACACGGGCGTGCATGTACATTTTCTGGCCGTACACATGGGCATGCATCTGGAGAAACACAGGCTCACGGCCGTGCCATGCAGGCGCACGGTCGTGCGTCTGGTTCTTCAACAAAGCATCGCTTGGAAAATGCACAAAACGGCCAACCAAAACACATCCAATTGCAATAACACTTCAATAGTACATTCCCAGCATCACAAACAACACAATTCAAGTCTCACTTCTCACATGCATCAAGCCACATGAAAGCTACCATGGAAACTTCTTCCTTCTCTCACTAAAGCCATCCATACACACATGCATGCTTTAAGAGTGGGAATTCATCAACCAAATCAACATGCAATGACATATAAGCATTCCAAACATTCATCAACATGCAAAGAATTCATCCATGGCAACAAAATTCGTAAAACAAGCTGGGAAACGCAAGGGAAAGGTAAGAGAACACTTACCTCTTGCCATGCTTCTGAAAACCACTATCCGGACACTAATCTCTCGGCTCTCTTGCTGGATTGGGAGGTATTGGCTGCTGAATTTCCTCTCTAGGAATGGGAGCTACTGAAATGAAGAGAGAAATTTGCTAAAGAGAAAACTTGGGTGAGAAAAATGACATAAAGCTTATGGCTCCACTTAAATACTATGCCACGCACGGTCGTGCACCCAAGATGCACGGGTTTGCACAAGGGAAAATGAACTTAATTCATTTCCCGCGCATTCGTACGATTGGATCCTTTCGAAAGGATTCTACGAGGGCCACACACTCTGAAAACTTACCAACTCACCCCCGAACTCTGCTAGACTCCCAATCTCTCACTGAATCTCATTTCTAACCCTGAAACTCTAACCAAAAAGGCTTTCGGAAACTAGGATGGTACACTTTAGACAATTTTTCTTTACATTACCCATTTTCATATAGAAAAAGCATTTCCCAGAATATTTTTCCTAAGCTTCATTTGTAGTTTTCCCTCCATTTTTCTAACTTTGACCCTCCATTTTCTTCTAGTTATCTTAGGAGTAGTTGGATTAGACTTGTTTTGGTTATTTATTTTTTTGCCAAAACTATCCATTGGTTGAGTAACAATTAAGGCCATGTCACCCTTTTCTCTTTTAATTCTGTTTTCCTCAACTACACATTTGGTGATAAGGTCATCCAAGGACCAGGACCCATCTATAGTATTATAGGCTATTTTGAGTTAGGAAAAAGATTGATGCAAGGTATTTAAGGTATGGTGGACTATGTATCGGTCAGGCAGTGAGATTTCATGTTTGTTCAATTTGTCTTAAAGGTGGATGAGTTTAAAAATATGGTCCTTAACCCTTTCCAACTCTAAATATCTCATTCCATTCACCTTACTTATAAGGGATGAAGCTTTAGCATTATTGGAGGTTTGGAATCTCTTTCTTACAATAGTAAAGAATTGTTTAGTAGTCCCATCAACTAGCAGTCCACTGAGAAGATGTTCAGCTAGTCTTTTTTATAACCATCATACATAAATGGTTTGACCTTGTAGGACCTGCCGCCATGCGTACCCTTGCTGCTGAATACTAGGGTTTTTTCATTAATAATATGGAAATATGGGTACACGTGACGGGAATCCTACGAAAAATAAAACCTTCTCCTATACAACTGAATACAAATGCGAAAGCGAAACTGAAATATATACATTTAACTGTACAATGGGTCCAATGGCCTTTTTTATATATACATATTGTTCTGTACATTTACATACATTTGAGAAAGTACAAAAGTTACATATGACCCAACAGGTCTAAAACTGAAACTGTACATACTAAAACTGTGGTATAGGCCCTCTCCCGCTAGCCTCGATCCATCCGCTCCTCGCCAACAACATCAAAGCCTGAAAAGGAAGGAAGAAAGAGGGGGATGAGTGATAAAGATCACCCAGTAAGCGTTCCTTACTTCCCTCAACCCAAGCAAGCAACATACAATCACAAACATACCTGGCCTTGGCCCTATTCATACATCTAGTCACTTGCTAGAATCTGAAACTGATTAATCTGGTTATTTGAATCTCAATCATTTACTGATTTTTTTATTATTTATGTCATGATGTGTATGTCATGTCATGCTAACTGAAATATCTGATAATGCATGCATCTGAATATCTGTATATGTATCCGAAGGTACCTACTGTGTTGATCAGGCTCATGAACACAGAGATTCGACATCCAGATCATGTGGGCTAAACAATCTAGCTACTGGTTAGAAAGCTGAATAATAACTGCTACTAGATAATCTGACTGGTGTCAGAAAGCTGAATCTGAAATACTGGATTATCTAACTGGTGTTAGAAAGCTGAATCCTATAGATACCCCCTCGAGTTCATCCAATACTCTAACCCGTATATCAGATTCTGAATACTGAAATCTACTGAATTCAGATCCCTTGATCCTTTCTTATGCTACATGTCATGCTATGATATGCTCATGTAGCCTTTACTATCTGATTTCATGTGAATATGATGCTCTTTAGTCTTAGAAATTAGTTTCCCATGCTTAATATTCATTTTCTAAAGTTTCTGGAAAAGCTTACTACTGTACGGGCGTATGAGTAAGGCACACGGGCGTGCAGGGCAAAGGCACACAGGCGTATACCCAAACGCACGGGGTCGTGCGCTGGCCGTGCAGCTGGTCATGCGCGCTACTGAAAATCTGGGCGTGTTTCATTGAAAAAGCTTATACACGGCCATGTCTCTTATGACACACAGACGTGTGTCTGCTATTCTGGTTGTGCACACGAGCGTGTACCTACAAAATCAAGGGCACACGGCCGTGCCATGCAAGCACACGGTCGTGTGTCTTGTTCTCCAACAAAAACACCCGTTTGGAAATTACACAATTCACATACCAATTCTCAATTAATTTCAAATCCACTTTTAATACACATTCCCAACACTTTAATAAGCATATATCTCAACTCCAATTCAACATGCATCAAACATATGCCATTCCACCATGAAAGCATATACTTTCTCTCACTAAAACATACACAATCAAGCATGCATGATTCAAGGGTGGAAATTCATCATCATCTCAACATATTAACATGCACAAAGCTCATTAACATGCAATGGATTCATCCAAGCATCATCATTCAACAAAACAAGCTGGGAAAACATAAGGAGAAGTAAGCGAACACTTACCTATCGCCATAGTCGCTAGAAGACTATCTTTCCACTAATCTCTTGGCTCTCTCACCGGATTGGGAGTTATTGGAGGTTGAATTTTCTCTTTAAGGTTGAGAGGAGTTGCTGCTGAAATAAGAAAAGAAAAATGGCTGAAGTGGGTGAAAAAATGAACTTAATCTCCCGACTCACTCTTTTATATATGCACTTGCACGGGCGTGCACATGGGAAAATGAAGATTATTCATTTTCCGCGCTACACATAATTGAAACCTCCCTAAAGGAATCATACAAAAGCCACACAGGCTCTAGAAACTTACTAACTCACCCCTAAACTCTTCTAGACTCCCAATCTATTTCTGGATTTCATTTCTAACCCCAAAACTCTTCTCCTAAGGGCTTTCCTAAACTGGGATGCTACAGACCTCTCCTACTTAGCAAAATTTTTTTTTATCTTCAATGGTACTCTCATTGCTGATATTCTTTGACCTATCATGCAGCAGAGTCATATCCAAGTCACCCATAGCTATGACAAATTCAATATTTTGCTTCCATGCCTTGAAATTTCTTCTATTCAAGACCTCAGTGGTGGCATTGCTATTGTTCACATTAATAGAGACTAAAAAAAAAAAAAAATGCAACAAATCAAACTAATGAGCAATAATAATCAACGTAGCTTTAAAATAAAAAATTGGATAAACTACACCTTATAGAGATTCTTAATATATCATCATCAACTCCTTTTTGGGCAAAGAAAATGACATACAATTAGGATCTCAAAACAAAAGGTCACATCATAACTTTATGAGGATCGTGAGAATATATGATGTTTGAAAAAGATATCACATTTAGGCAGATTAATTTCCTAGATCATTGTTCATCTTCAAAAAACACACCTTTGGATGTATTAAATTATTCATGATAAGTAAATTTCAAAATTTGCCTTATGTTATCCTTAACTTTAATACAATAACCACCTTTGGGTAGGAAATTGTATGCATTAAAATTACCGAATGTACTATTATTGAATGAAAAATTTATATGTCTTAATGATGTACCACTTTGGTGATTAACATTCTAACAACTCACAAATTATTCCAATGATACTAAATTCTATTGCTAAATTTAGATTTTATGAAATCAGTTACCTTATGATCTTTGACAATCTTTTCAATTTTGTTGCATCAAAAATTTATGAACAACAATATTTTTTCCTAATTTTATGTTTTAACAGCGGAAAATCATGAATGAAAGGCTATAAACAGTTTACACGTGCCATCGACTATTATGATGAGCCATTCATATGTTGCCATGCTTTGAAAAAACCTGTTTCACGTGCCTACATGCACCTCCATGTTTTATCACGCTCTAACACATGCCTGTATGTGCTTACACGGGCTGATACATGTCTAGACATGCTCACACGCGCTAGCACATGCCTACTGCACTAACACACACTGCTTGCTGGATTTGGTGCGTGAAAGGCACACATTAAAGTTGGATTAGGCTAGGGCTAATTCGACCCATACCAAGGAATGGGCCATTCGACCCAACCCATGAGTCTAGGCGGTTTGCTAAACCTATGGGTTGGGCAATTGGATTGGGAAAACTCGATTGCAACCCACGAATCTAAGAAATCCTAGCTTGAAATTTCGCACTGTCATCACCGATTTTCATATTTTCTAGTCATGATTTCTCTTGCTAGCTGTTATGGAGGAAATTTCCGACATTCTTTGGTGTATTTCAACTAGTAATATTGTTGGGATCGTATCGCAATGTCATGAAAGAGCAACCTTTGCAACAAGATTCTAGGGCTAATTTCGGCCCTCTTCTGGTCGATGGTTCGACTTCTGAAGTTAGGGAATTTGTGGCCAAAGGACATGTTCCCACCCATAGTTTGACCCTAAGACAAATTCCCATTCGTCAAGTTTATTAAACCCGAAATTCCACTCATTGACTGTTAAGTCTAATGGTCAATAGTAAACTTTTAACAGTCAAGGGGCAATTTTGTCATTTTATAGTTAAAACTTTTAAAATAATATTTAAATATATACAAATATATTAAAAATTTTAAAAAATATTTACAAAATTTTATAAAATTTGAAAAAAATATTTAAATTTATAAAAATAAAAAGCTAGCCGACGGTGGTGGCTGCCATTAATAGCACCAAGTGGCCATTCCGACCACCTGGTTCCAAGAGAGGCCAAATATGGCCTCCCAATTCGACGGAGGCGACCAACTTATTTTGGTGGGGGTGACCAGATCTGGCCATTTCATCCAGAGAAAGGGGTCGAAAACGGTAAAAAATAGTCGGTTTTGACCCTAATAGTCATTTTCGGCTATGGTTTTAGGAGGAGATGGCCAAATCTGGTTGCCTCCGCCAAAATAGGCTGTCTCCATCGAATAGGGAGGTCAGATCTGGCCTCTCTTAAGAACCAAGTGACGGAAATGGCCACTTGAGGCTATTAACAACGACCATTGCTAGGACAAGACAATGGTGGCTGTTTTTAAATTTAAATATTTTTTCAAAATTTTATAAAATTTTTTTATAATTTTAAATATATTTACATATATTTAAATATTATTTTAAAATTTTATTATAAAATTTTATTTTATTAGCAAGGGTATTTGAGTCATTTTATAAAATCTGTTAATGAAATTGGATGAAAAATGGATGAAGGGTGGGTGTTTGAGTTTTAAAATGTTAGAGGGTGGGAATTTGTCTTAGGGCCAAACTATGAGTGGGAACAAGTCCTTTGGCCAGAATTTGTCGAGCATGATCTAATTACTAGCATTGGGTTTAGAGCCGGTGATTCCATTATCTCTGATGTCAAAATTTAAGTTCTAAATTTTTTTTGTTTCAATTTTTCTTAACAAAATTGGATGAAATCATTCAAAAATCGGATTCGAATTACCAACATCAAAACTGTCCACTAACTTTTCTTAACAGATCTGTTCACTAATTTAACCAGATAGTTAAATTCGACCATGTAATTAGATTTTTGATAATTATCATTATCGATAAAATTACCAATGACTGTGGTTATTTTTTAAAATATTTTTATTTTTTAAAATTTTAATTAATTTTTAAAACTTATTATTATTATTATTTTTTTTATATTATGTTTATATATTAAAATTTATTTTAATATTAAAATTATTAATTTTATAAAAAGTATTTTAATTATTTATTATAAGATATTAAAAAAATAAAAAAAAGTATTTAACTGTGTAAAATTTTTAAAACGAGACTTAAAATCTTACGTGAGAATTAGTGCCTTTGGGCTATTACAATATGAATGTGTCTGTGCACTTGAATAGTGTATGTCGTATGTGTTGGGCTTGGGTAGGTTGGACATTGTAGCCTGAGGGTATTAAGGTAATTTAATCTCTTTTCAGCGAAACCAACCTCAGTGATTTAAAATTAGTTCAGCCACTACTCCGTGCCGCCATCTGCTGACTCGATCGTTAATTTTTTTAAAAATTTGGGAAAAAAAAAATGTCAAAAAAAACACTATATTACTTCTCATCTCTGCTGAGAAGCTGTGCTTCACTCTTTGCAATCTCTCAGGCAAAGCAAACCCACACTCAAATCCTCGCTCATGGCTTTCTTCCCAACGTTATCCTCCAAACATATCTCTTGCTAGCTTATTCTAAATGCGGGTTTCTCCGAGGCGCCCGCTACGTGTTTGATAATATGGCTGAAAGAAACATGCATTCATGGAACATTCTGATTGCTTCTTATGTTAGTAATTCTATGCATTATGATGCATTACATATATTTGATTTGTTTCTTGATATGGGTTTTCGACCAGATCAGTATACATTGCCTCCTGTGATTAGAGCTTGTGGAGGTATTCAAGAAGTTTATATGGGGAAGGTGTTTCATGGTTGGGTGATAAGGCTTGGATTTGAGGCATATGTGGTTGTGGGTACTTCTGTTCTGGATTTTTATGTTGGAATTGAGGATTTTATTGATGCAAAGCGGGTTTTTTCGGGTATGTTGTGGAAGGACTCTGTTGTTTGGAATACTATGATTTCAGGGTTTGGGAGAGCTGGTTTGCATTGGGAGGCTTTGAAATATTTTAGGAATATGAATGAGGGAAGAGTTAAGATGGATTCGACAGTGATTCCTAGTGTCTTGCAGGCCTGCGGAGGGGATGGAGATTTGATGAAAGGGAAGGAAATACATGGTCAAGTTGTTAAGAGCATTCTTTTTGAGGGAGATAGTGCAGTTTGGAATTCGTTGATTGATATGTATGCAAAGTGTGGATGTTTGAGTGATGCTGAAAAGATTTTCAGGAATATGCACCAGTTTAATGTGGTAACCTGGACCGCAATGATATCTTGTTATGGGATCCATGGAAAAGGAGAGCATTCCTTGTTTCTTTTTAAGAAAATGAAAGATTGTGGATTTGAACCTAACTGTGTTACAGTAACTGCTGTTTTGTCTAGTTGTAGCCACTCAGGTCTAATAGATCAGGGTCAGAGGATTTTCAACTCCATAAGCTCTGATTATGGGTTTGAACCCACTGTGGAGCACTACGCTTGTGTGGTGGACCTCTTGGGTCGATTTGGGTATCTTGGGGAAGCATTTGCATTGGTAAAGAATATGAAGTTAGAGCTGACTGCAAGTGTCTGGGGGGCCTTGCTTGCAGGTTGTTTGATGCACAAAAATGTTGAGATTGGAGAAATCGCAGCTCATCATCTCTTTGACTTGGAACCTAGAAATCCTAGCAACTATATAGCCTTATGTTCTATTTATGATTTTTTTGGTATGTTGGATGGTGTCTCAAGAACTAGAATGCTGATGAGGAAATTGGGTTTGACCAAAAGTCCTGGCTGCAGTTGGATTACCATTGCAGGGAAAACCCATATATTCTACCAAGGGGATCATTCTCATCCCCAAACTCAGACGATATATAAAATGTTAGCTGAAATCATTAAGGAATCAATGTTGCCTGATGATTATGGACAGGGAAACATCTTTGAAGCCCAAAAGAGGTAACTAATTTCCCCAAAAGAATGCAACCAGGTTTGGTGATGTTTGTACTATTAATTAGATTCTGCAATATAGGAAATAGGTTTTAGTGGGTTAAGCATTTCTCTACAACCTTTCTCATAGCGTAAGCAGAACTGCCTTTTTGAACTGCATCATGAAAGTGTGTGTATATACACATATACCATGGAAAACCACTGGGTCAGCTGGACTATAAAGTAGTTGAACAGATTTAAGCCATTTAGTCAGTTTGTGCAATGGTAAAAACTTTTACCTATGAATAATGCCATAGTGCTGATTTAGAATCGTCATGTGGAGGATGAATTAAGAGGATAAATAATATGGTATTAAATGATTAGTGTTACATCACTCAAGTTGTAAAAATTGCTATATAAACTTGAGATATATAGCATTACTCTTTACATATTTTGTTGTTAAGGAGTTTTTTTGCCCTGTTAGGTTGTGTTTGGTGTGTCATACTGTAAAGTATAGAATTGGATTGTATTGGATAACATTATTATAATAAGATTACACAATTCATAATTTATTGTACAACTGCCAAACATTTTATAGTATTATTTTAGTACTCTTCAGTGCTTTTTACAATACAATGCAGTTCACCAACACCTTGCGCCTTTTTTTATGTGCATTTAATTAAGTTTCAATGGTTAGGATATCCGTCAAATTTCCACAATCTTAAATCAACAGGTGCTTTGTGCTCTTGATTTAAATGGTGAGCAATTGTCAGTGGTAACAAGTGTATGACATCCATCATGTTGATATCGGATATTTTTCAGAGTTAGATATATCAAATGCATTAAGGATAGACATTAATTTTGATGCGGAGTATCGATATTATCTAATCATATCAGATGCATTAAGGATAGACATTAATTTTGGTGAGGAATAGTATCCATATTAACTAATCTCCGTTCCAATGGTTAGGATATTATCTAGTAACTAGGTAGATTTTTGTCTAAGCTTTCTTTAGTTATCTCTGAATTTCATACTAGTCCTTTGAGCACAATATTAATAAGAGATATCTAGTCACCTTGGATGTAGTACAAAAAAATTCTAGAGAACTCTGTCAAAGTTAATGGCAAATTATTAACTTTACTGTCAAAGTCAACAACAACACCAATGCCCTTTTAATGTGTTCTTGTTTCGCAATGGAGATTTTCTCAGTACCTTTATTACTGAGTTCTAAGTGATGGGCTATGGTGGAAGTATGTGATCAATGATCTCCCATAAGTACCATGCACAAAATCCATGTATGAAATTTTGTAAACTCTGTCAAAAAATCAAGCAAATTACCAATTTTATCATTGAAATGTCAATGTCCTCCTAGTGCATTCCTGTTTTCCAGAGGAGATTTTTGTTAACACTCTTGCTTCCAAGTTCTAAGCGGCAAATAACAATCCTTCAACCAAAAATTCCCCATCAGCATAAGTAATAGTCTATGTCATCTAGGCCTCATCTATGGTTCTAATTCAAGTCAAAGGTAATATAAACTAGAATGAACCAACTGAATTTTATTTTTTAGAAAAATTTTGAACCCCCATCTTGGACTAAATAGATTCTGAAAAGCCTTTTGCAGTGCATGCCATGAGACTCCTTTATGTCTGCTTTTAATGATGCAAAAATCGCTTTTCATATTTTGAAGATAATTTCCTGATGAGAGAAAGATACTGCAGCTGATAAGTTTGCAGTTTTTATTTCAACAAAATACTTTTACAAGTATGGTAAGAATAACAAATGTTTATGTATTATCATAGTAAGGTTATGGTATACAAATGATCTTTTTGCCGCCTGTGAATGTATGTATGTCATTTCTGTTGGTCTTTGTACTCAAGAAAGTGATGGCTGGACAATGATGCCACATCAAAAGGTTGAGGATGATCCTGCAAACTTTTAGTGTAGGAGCCTTGCACAAGACTGTTTTTCTTGATCTCTTCTTCAATATGCACATCTTCTTCAATGGTTAACATTCTGGTTTGTTCACTATGTGGGCCCGGTATATTGGCTTCTTGGACTTTCATATGTTCATTGATGCTTACGATTTCAGTCTTTTTAATCATCTTCTTTCTCTTTTTAATAAAGCAGCCTAGGGCAACTGAGAGGAATGCAAGGAAACATAGACATCCAAGTGAGACAAAGACAATAATTATAACAGTTGAATGGTGTCCTGGTGCTGGTGGGGGTGGGGGTGGGGGTGGGGGTGGAGGTGGTGGAACAACATGAGGTGGCAATAGTGGAGGCAGGGAATGAGGTGGTGATGGTGGAGGAAGAGGATGAGATGGTGGTCTTACATTGCCTGGTGGGGGTGGTTTTGCTGCCGGAGATTGTGGTGCAGTAGGCACTGGAAATGGTGGTGGTGATGTATTGGGATTATGCGGTGGGGCCACTTTTGGAGGTGGATTATTACTGCCTGGTGGCACTTTTGGAGGGGATGGAGTATTATGAGGTGGCACAACATTTGGAGGGGCTGGAATGTTATAAGGTGGTGCAATGTTTGGAGGGGATGGAACAATATGTGGAGGTGCAACATTTGGAGAGGATGGAGTGTTATGAGGTGGTGCAACTTTTGGAGGGGATGGAATGTTATGGGGTGGAGGAAAATGAAGATAGCGAGGTGGTGGTAGTGGAAAATATGTAAAGTTAGAGTTGTGAAGAATGGAAGAAGCCATTCTATGTGAGAAACTAATGGAAGCTGATAGATTGAGTTGTGCTGGTGCTGACTGGTGGAGAACACAGCATTTGTTCATGCCTATTTGTAGTGGTGACTCCCATCTAAGGTATTCTGTTGTCATTTGTTTTGCATGCTTCTAAGGTTTTATTAACTTGACTCTCATGCTAAGCTTCTGAAGAGTTGTCATTGATTGCACTAAAAAACACTTTTATTTTTTTTATTTCCAAGAGGCTTTCCATTTCTTGTTGAAGATGGGGATTGCTGATGATTGAAGTGAATTTTTTGTTTTCTTCATTGACCAGATGAATGTGAATATATTCCTGAAAATGAGGTGTTCTCAAGTTCTAGCAGTCAGTTTCTTCTACAAGTGACAGCTGAGTTAAGGGACTGAAAAATTCCACCTACTCGATTCCCTCGCCTCTCATCATTGACATTTTCTTTTTAGGGGGTTTTATGCCAAGGAAATTCATTTTCTCTGACAATATATTCTGGACTTATTTTTATCATCCGAGGGTAAAGATTGGACGTCATTAGACAAACAGCAGGCAAAATAACCATGAGGTAAAAAACTGAATGTAAAATTTCCTATGTGCAAGCAGTTTCCAGCATTCTCACTCTTCCTGGGTATTTTATTGCATTAATTGGTAGTTTTTTTTTTAAATTTTTCCGAGGCACATACTGATATCAATTTCATCAGAAAAAAATTCCACACAATATTCTTAATCTTACTGCATTGGATATTTTTTGGCCTGTAAGAATTTAAGCAACCAGGAGAAATATGCTTTCTCGCCAACAAGCATCATAGAGAAGTCCAACCATAACTAGCATGTAATCTGCAGTTAAGTTTTGAATTTGTCATCGGTATGTGAGGACTGACTGCTATTCTTATGGAGTTCTATTATACTGACAAGTTAAAAATTTGCTGCAAAATACATGAAATCAAAGATATATTTCAATCCATTCTGGAAGGAAAATTGTATTTGCACACTGTGTTTGTGATATTTATCCACCAAAAGAGTAACAGGAAAAATGTCTACATCAATTTCTTAGTCTTCTGCTCTGATTCTTGTTAATTATGGATTCTCATTACAACCAATACTCTGATTTCAGAACAGGAAAGGAAATTTTGTTACATATAGGGAACAGAATTTCAGCCCCTTGTCACATCCAAAAGAATATATATTCAAAAAAAAATGAAAAAATATTTTTGGTTGAAAAGCTGTTTTATCCATGAAACTCTTACCTTTTTCTCCAGAAAATGCAGATGCTCCTGGCTTCTGAACTGAGACAAGAGGCTGCATAAGCTTTCTTGCCGGGGCTTATCTGTTGATCCTAAATAGACGTTTGACCAATCTGCAATCGGAAAAGGAAATAAGAAAATTGAATTTTGTAACTGCACACTATTTGGCTGCTCACTTTATGTACCAACGAAATGAAAAACAGCTAGAATTATTTGAAGGGGAGAGAATTTTGAGAGAAATTGGGTTGGTTATGCTGGGTGAAGATAATGTAATTTGCTAAATACTGTTTCTTGTAGTTTAGAGTCGGTAAAAATAATAGAATGAACATCTGGAAGTGCCTCAGATCATACATGGATGAGGTGACACACCAAAAAGGAAGTCTTGTATTTCTATCGAAAAGATGAGATGGTTCCATTATTCAAATCGAAAACCATTAGAAGGGAAAATTTTCATTTAAGTTGGCCATGGCACATAAAAAAGGGGAAGGATTCTAAGAATGTGGACTTATTATTAAACAGTTATGGAATTCAATATTTTGTATGATATTTTTCTAGAACAAAACATAGGAAAGAAAACATGCCAGCTCATAGGTTTCATTCAAAGGCTTAATAGGTTTAAGTTATGCAGAGAAACACAGTACAAGACAACTAGGAAGGAAAAGAAGCTCACTTGATGCCATTCATCGGAGGGGAGGTTTATCTTTGGCAAGCAGATATGTGAAAAAAATTTCATTCCACGCATCAGGTACTCCTGGTAGACACCAGTGGCTACAATCAGCTACTAATGGGTTGTCACTCCACATACCAACATGTGCGTCACTCCGGAAAGCAGACATAGGTGTTATGTGCAGAATGGATACAGGAACTGTCATATTCTTTATCACCTTCATTGTGATGCCTGACAATAGGTTGCGGTTGCTCCCTTTGATCTCAGTAATAGGTCTCCGAGTCACATTGCATAGCCTTAGGATTTGATCACTGATGTGGAAACAATCACTATTAGAGCCCATAATGAAGAATGCAGACAAAAGCACTGTTGATAGTGCATGATGAAGAGTACAATGAAGCCATAGCAAATCCAGCAGCAAAGTTAAGTAATAATAAAACAAAACATATAAATGGATGGATAAAATAACAGCCTGAATGCTGTTTGGTAGCACCCAGTAAAACATATTCAAGAATAATTGTCAACTTGCGAAGCCTTTGTTGAGACGATAAGAGCTAAATACAATTTTTTTTATTTATTTTTTGATCTAAACAACTCAGCAATCCCCTAGCGTTATATAGCTACATACTATGTCAAAGAAAAGGTTTGATCATAGCTCAGAGAGAGGAACATAAGCCGGTTGAAAGGGAGTAAAGCTGAAACCTAACACCTTTTTGTGGCGAATAATCTATAATTGATAAGGAAGAAAGACAGCAGCTTTTGGATAACAATGAATTGAATATGTCAGTTCCGGACTCTCTGCAGACTTTGCTTGGAGAAATTACAAAAATAGGAAATCTGAGCATAATAAAATTACAGCATCAGGTTAACAATATTAAAGAGTTACCTCCAATGAGATGGTTCAAAAGTTCGGAAAAAGACATGTGTTTTGTTCGTGTCAATTGTTTTCTCGACCCATGATGCCCACGTGCCTAGTGCTAATTGAAAGGCAGCAGGTATAGTCATTCCAAGCTTTATAGAATCTCCAACCTGGAAATAGCAACCCCTGTCCAAAAGAAAGTGGAAACATTAATTACTTAATATAAAGAAATATTGTATCATGCAGCAACAAATACTGTTTAATTAATGTGCATAACCATTATGTGATATGGTGGGTTCTAATACAACAATAAAGTGCAGAATTTTATTGTTGATACATACCCTTCCAAACACACAAATGATTTTTCCAGATGGAACCACTTGTTTTTGACTAACTGTAAATTATGTACTTATATTCTCTTCCTGAGATGTTAGCGGAGCATCGACACGTTAAAGATAGACCCATAGTTAAAAATGTATTTATTGAACTATTAAGAAAACAAAATAATTACACTGGTAATAGCAACAACACAAACTTTAACAAATTATCAGGGTAAGCATCGAATAAACCAGCGGTGCCTTGGAAGCAAATACAGGTCTAAAATTTAATGTAAAAGCAGAAAGTATGCCATCTCTAGTGACTTAATCTATAGTTAAAACAGAAGGTTCTTTTTCTTATGAATACACAGGTACAAGTAAAAATGAGGCTCTGCAACTTAAGAACAAGCTATACTAAAATATATGTTAACTTGGTCTGGTGCTTGTAAACCAGCAAACTAACAGGTGCTAATGTATGAAATTTACAAATATAATATAATTGGAAGATCTTAATGTCAGCATGTGTTGCATGAAAACGTCTTGAATCATTTCAACTTTCTTCTTTCTAATCAGCTGGTCCACCAGAAACACAAGTAATAAGCTTGATCAGGTGTAGAAATCCATTAATTCCCGGTAAATAAAGGTTCCTTTGGATGTATGACATGAAAATTTTCCTTTCATCAAGTTAATGTAAACTTGTGGAATTTTAATTTTATATAATATTTCTATTTTACTTCTCTGATGAACATACTTGGATCAATTTAGACATCATGCTCAGCAAAATAGAAAAATGTACCCATATGATAGATAACATTATTCATTATTACGTAAAACTTGATTATTTCTCTAAGAAAATATTATGTAGAAAACATATCCCTTCTTTTTTTTTTTTTTTCCTTTTTTGATAACAAAAATCCTTAAACCTTTTTCACAAGCTGACCAAGTTCAAAACAAGGGACTAGAATACAGCTGAATCCTGCAACTTTGGTAGCAGGTAATAATACCAAGTAGGTAGATCTAATATGTTTAAACCTCCAACCTCTTCATTGAAAGCTTAAGGTCTTTCCTCCTCAATCCAACACCCTTTTGAGTAATTATACAAAAGAGAGATCAATTTTTGACAAATAGCAGAGATCCGAGCTAAGGTGTCTGAATGTAACACTAACTTCCTTTTCCACTCTAAAATAGAATTAACCTTTGCACATACCATAATGACGAAGAAAACTGTGTTAAACATACTTTGTTTCTTATTCAGATGAGTTTCACGAGGTCTAGATATTCCTTCTTCTATTGGTATTAAGAAACTGAGAACTATTTATTTCTCCTGATTTTTGACTACTTGAAGTATTGGTGGATAACTTGTTGGTGGAGAAGGAGTTGCAGGAAAACTAGATCAGGTTTTGGGATTAACACTAGTCATAAACAAAGATAGTTTGATATGGAATAGCTCTATACAAAGCAAGTCAGGAATTCAAAACTAGTTGAGAAACTGGAGTTCAGTTCATGTAAAATTATTCATATATTGACAAAAGATAACACTGAATCAATTCTGACATAGAAAAAGAAGATGAAGCTAGAAGCTTCACTCTTTGAGACTCAGAAGTATCAGATATTTGGATGAAGAAAAACTTTAGAAGCTAAGCAGAAAATTAGAAGTCTCATTGCTGAATATATTGCATGAATTCCAAAGTCTAAAAACCTATCAGCACAATATTTTCCCTCCTGATCTTTTATAGCTATAGCTACCAAGCTCATAAACTTACACAAATGATTTGAGGAAAGACAGGCACAAGTTAGCCAGTTTAGAGAAAGAAATCACATGACACCCATAGCTTGTTCACAAATGCAAGTAACAGTTTTATCTTTTCATGGGAAACTTTTTGTTTTGGCATTGGTCCACACATGAGAGGTTCAAGACTGCTGAGGAAGATAGCAATCATCTAGTTGAAAGCAAATGTTCAGAATTCCAAAGGGAAAATCATTACCGTTATCCTAAAGCAGCAGAGGGCTATAAAAGAATGGAAACACTTACTGAAGTGCCACATTTTGCCTTGGCTATGTTCTTCACCTTCTATCCCAAATTGCCACATTCAAAACCACCAGATATGATTAGTAGAGCTCATGTGGATAGATAAGATAAGAATGGGGTTAACACAGAAGCAGGGTGACAACTGTCACAGAGGGTACATTACAGCTCAATGGCATGGATTGGTCATTGGTTACACAAACGAAAAAAGCTACTTTTACCTTCTTATTCCTCTAGTGTGTTTTTTCTAGACTAAGAAAGAAAGCAGAACTTGAAGGGAGTTCAACTACAGAAGTAGGAAGATACTTGCTTTCTAGAGAGAATTTTAAATTGGATTTCTTTCAGATGAGAAATTCACATTAAAAGAAACAGATCTAACCATGTGAGAGAGAGAGAGAGAGAGAGAGAGAGAGAGAGAGAGAGAGAGAGAGCTACAGTTCAAACTTCTGACAGATCTTTTATAGAAGGACAACATCATAAATCTATCAAATGAGCAGAGAACATAATAGAATCTAAGCGTTGAAACATCAAATTGCTATCAGTAATTGCTATCAGTAATACAAGTTCTCTACATACAAAATTTCAATTTATCTGTATCAATTTAAAAGTCTTGCAGTAAATTTTAAACATGATTGAAATTTAGTATACCAAGTATGGAGCAGAGGCCGAAATATCTAAATAAGGTTTTATTCAATACTAGAAAGTTCTCCATATGAGATTTGAGATAAACGGAACTGAATTCCATGTCTCAATAAAAAAAATTCTAAAGTACTAAATGAAAAAAACATTTATTATACATCAATTTCATATGAGAATAACAATGTGTTGCCACAGAAACTTACATATGAAGCATGGGACTTACATTTGAAAAAGTTTCCCAGGCACCCACCATTGTCCTGTGTTGAATATGAGAATGTCTGCATTAATCCACTCATTGCTGATATTATCCAATTTGTCCAATTTAAGAGTCGACGTCACCCTTCGTGGAGCATGTCTAGGCATCCAACCATGTTGCACCAAGAAAACTGAGCGAAAGAACTCAACAGTGAAATTAAAGGAACTAAACCGAACACCTAAAAACCTAATCCGTTTTGTTATCTTGTTCCCATTGATTTCATAAACACTCTTCTTATCCTCCACTCCAGTCATAAGTAAACATATCAATGATTCCCACTGTGTTCTACTCATAGAATCACCAACAAAAACTACCCTCTTACCTCGAAATCGTTCCAATATGCTGTGCACATTAAACCTTGGTATATCACAATTCTTAGGCTTCCACCTCCATTTAAGATAATCTTTATCTTCCCGTCCATTACCTAAGCAATTGAATCCTTGTTCGGCAAATGGACATTCCGAGGCATTGTACAAAGGATAAATATCATCTACCACCCAACTTCCTTCAAAAATATTACAACTAACCCCTGAATTTTTCAATTTGGACATACTATAACCCAGGGATGCCCTACGGAGACTTGGGAGCACATATATGTAACCACCACTGATGACAATAAGAAACGAAGCAAAAGAACCAATCATGACAAGCACATGAAACCATTGTGAGAGACAGCTTAATCGACTACATTTCAGACTTCCTAAACCCAATCCTCTGGGGCTCCCAGCAATTGGGGAATTCAAAGTCCTCCGACCAGATGACGTGCTCCTACTTAATGACAAAGGTCTATTCAATCCATTCATCATTTCAATCATTAGCATTGCCAAGAATCAACATACCATTATCCAAACTATACATCATCTCAACCATCTTTTCACCACCATTATTCAACAAACGTAAAACAAACATAAACCCTGTCATCACATGAAGATCTTTCAAACCCATTATAAAAACATATCAAACAGCTACAAACCACGCCATCATATTTAACTCAAGCTCAAAACAAAATAAAACTTCCAAGCCATAATATCATAACCATTTTAAACAACTACAGGAAACCAAAACATCTATACAAAAAGCATCTATATTCAATCAAAGAACAAATTTTGATCACAACCCATTAAACCGTGAAAAGAACCAAAAGGGCATCTTTAGAATCTCAAGAGAACCTAGCCAACCATATCTCCAGCTCTGACTTTCGCTTCAAAATTCTGGTAAACTCTCTCAAACTCTGCATCCAACAGGAAGCTGAAAGCTATCTTTAAAAAATCGCAAAGAATAGAAAGATTTACGACTGATTGACAGTGGAAGAGATCTTGAAGATTTAAGGGAAAGAGAATTTACATTAAAAAATAGAGAAAATAAAGAAACAGAGAGAAGCCTGGAGAGAGAGAAAGCATGCAATATTTTAAGTAGTAGTTAAAGATTTGGCAAGAGAGAATTTTATTTTTATTATTTTTTATTTAAAAACAAACGTTTTTTTTTTTTTTTTTTGGTTTCTCAATGTTACTATTGAATCATCAAGTTTGTATTATTTATTTAGTTATTTATATTTTATCATAAGTTTATTGGATTAATAATTATTCACAAATAGGTCATCAAGACTTAACTTAATTCCATTTAATTGTGTTGAATATCATAAATTTAATACTTACTAATACAAGACCGGTTAATAGTAACTACCTTGATTAAAATTAAATTACATGGTAAAATAGCGATAATCCACATATTATTAGAGCTGGCATAAATGACATTTTTCCCGCGTGACTTTATTACTCCAAATCAAATGGTATAAAATAGTATAAAAAAACAAACTTACTATTTTATTCTAATTATTTTATTTTCAAAATTATCATACAATTTCAAATTAATAAAATTTTTAAATACCCAAATTATATAAAACCTATTTATTCTTTTTCTTTTCTGTAATATCTAGATGTTAAAATAATCTTTTAAGCTTTTGATCAGAGTTAGAAAAGAGTTTTTGTAGCTAGAGATTAATCTCAATGAGTTTTGAGGGTAGAATAGTCTTTTTAGAGAATTTTTATATGGGTTGTGCTAGACATAAGGGCGTATGTTTTAGACACACGCCTGTGTGCCTTATGTGAAAAGCATGACCGTGTGCCTTAAGGGTACACGCCCATATGTCTTCCTTGGGTCGCAGTCGCACAACTATATAAAGAGAGGTTTTGCATTTCAGTTAGCTTACTCACTTCTCTTCTTCTTCCTTCATGCTGAGCTCTCGCCATTTTCAGAGGTAGAAACCAGTTTTAACAGCTAACCCAATCATGATTTATTCTAAGGTAGAGAGATCTTAGTACCTTCAAGTAAGTATTTTGTTACCTCTTTCCTGTTTCTTGGCATGCAAATCCCTGAATGAGTTCAGTTAGTGATTTAGCATGATTTTGAGATGTTAAGGTTATGATGGAAGTGTATGGTTGCTTATTTGTGTGCTAGAATAATTTTATTTTAAAGAAATTTTATGACTGGGAGAGTTTGGCCGGGTTTCTGGGTTTTCCTAGCGTATTACCATCGAAGTATAGTAGACATACGCCCGTGTGCTTGTGGGTGCATGCCCGTGTAGCCCATTTCAGTGGTAACACACTTGTGCATGATTGTTGTGCATACTTGGTCAAGCTTGGTCACACACCCACGTGCTCGCTCCCAATTCCACATGCCCGTGTATGCGTAACACGAAGTGTTGTGTGTGCTATTGCATACGCGTGTATGTAATAACATGACCGTGTGTCTCCTTGTACATGCCCTTATGTCCTGAAATACACGTTCGTGTAATAAGCAATTTTAGCATAAACCAATTCCAGAAGCTAGCATGCCTTAACGCATGCCTAGCACATAGTCTCATGTATCCCCTTACACGATCATATGTCTCATTGCACATGCTCGTGCACCTAGTAAAAGTAGCAGAATCGTAAGATAAAGGCATAAAACTGAAAGAAAATGAAGATAAAAGAGAAAAAGACAAAATACCTTTCCAAAATCACACTTCAATCTTATATAAGTGTAAGAAACTCATCAATAGATTGAACAATGTAATCTAGTGATAGGTTATGACTAGAAAACAAAAATAAAGACAGAAATAGAACAAAAACAGGAAAACAAAGACAAAGCTGGCAGAAAAATAATAGAACACGAAACTCATTAACAAGCTTAATAAGTCACATAACTAGACGCTTTAGTAAGAAATGTAAAACAAAATTATAATAGTTGATTTAGTAACATAAACTGTAATCAGAAAGAAAAGAGAATTAATAAGTTAACATGCATGAATAGCATTATTCAGCATAGCATGCTAAATAATATTTTCAGAAAAGGGAGTAAGTGATTCATCTGCATTAGTTTTCAACATTAAAGCCTGATATCCAAGTTAGTTAGTAAGGGTGAATACAAAGGGGCATTTGTGTGATTTCAGCTTTTTGACTTCAGTCAAATTGGTTAGGTTTTAGCTTATTGGCCCAAAGACTGGTATGATATGATATTTCAGCTTACTGACACTTCACTAGTATAGTTTAGCCTATATGACCAAGATATCGAATTATTGTGTTCATTAGCCTAATCAGTATAACAAGTATATTTGGAGACATAGAAATTTCAAAAACAGTTTTCATTCAACTTTTCAGTGTTTTGGATTTTCGGATCCCAATAACAGTTTTAGTAGAAGATTTTTAGTAAATAAACCTAAGGGCAAATAACATGATTTTGGTATACTATGATACATATTGCATGACATAGAAAAGTATACAGATAGTAAGACCAGAAACATGTAAGAAAAGAAATAAAAGAGAAGATTAAGCTACACGATATACATCAGAAGTAAAGAAATAAAAAAAAAATACAACTAAGCCTAGGAGAACTCAAGAGTGCTCTAGGTTTCAGAAATTAATAAGGGAAAGCAAGTAGAATAAATAATATTAAGAGAGGATCAGAAGAAGCTATTAGGCTATCAGGAACTTAGTTAAGTTCATCTAGATAGTAGCTAGCCAGCAGTAGTTCAGACTAGAGCCTACCCGATGGTAGAGATAGAAGATGCTTACTAAGTGACTTATCACTCATCCCCCTCAGTTTCCTTCCTTACAGGTTTGTATTTTGGGGAGCTGAGCTTGGAACTTGAGATGGCTAGAAAATGGGATATGGCTTGAGCGAGTCTTTACCCAAGTTTTCAGTTTATATATGTATGTATATATGTATGTGTATATATGTTTAATTTCAGTAGATAGCATGTTATGGCTCGAATGCTTTGTATTACTCATGCATATGAGATGTACAATATCATTTATGTTTTCAAATATTATTATTATTATTATATAGTAAAATATGAGTTTCATTTCAAGATACTATACAATAGGTTTTAGTTCCCCATCACAGATTTCTGGTACGACTTCCGCATATTTTTAGTTAGCATTCAAAGTAGGACCTACTATTATATATTAGAGATATATTTTGGTTCCAAAAAAAAAAAGGGAGGGAGGGTGAGTCTACAATAATATATAGCAGCAGGTCACTTTCACTCTCGCTCTCACTCTCACTTTCGCTTTTACTTTCACTCTTTCTTCATTGTGTTCGACTTTAAGTCACTATTGATTTCGCCATAATTCCCTTCTTTCCTTTATACCATTTACTTTTTCCTTTGGTTCTACAAATCTAGGCTATCATCAAGAATAGCATAAAATCAATCAAATCTTCAACAACCCCACTGATTAAGGGTTATAGTTGATAACAACTTTCACTCGATCGAGTCATTGATGACTTAATCAATTGAAGTTGTTGTCAACAGTTGCTCCTAACACGAAAACAGAGATGGTGATGGGAGTTTACAATAGTGAGATCATACTGATACAGAAGATATGGTATTACAACTAGGGTTTCCAAAAAATTTAATAGATTGATTTTATTGTGTTTTTTCAAACATTTTTAAGGATTAAATTGTTATGCTTAAAACATTTATGTTTGATTTGTAAGGGTTTTTTTTTTTATTTTTTTAAATTTAATAGATAGTAAAATTACTATTTTAATCTTATATTGTTAATTTTTTAAAATAAAGTTTAATTTGGGTGGGAACATATTATTTATGTCATCTAGGGGGTGGAAAAGTGTATTTAGGACAAACCTTGGTGGAAAAATGTAGTTTACTTTGAGAATTGACAATTTTTAATATATAACTTGACACATTACATAAAAAATCGGGTTCATATTAAAATTTTTTTACATGAATTCTAATTCGAATCATGTTTGGGGATAACCCATTTATAAAACGGGCCATGTTTGAGTTGATATTTTATAACTCAAATGTTTTTACAAAAGATAACTTAAATTTTGGGCAAAATTTAGTTGGTGGCTAGTTTGGAGGAGCTAGCCTTTTGTGCATTTTGTAAGAGTTTCATCATCTACTAGTAAAGAAATTCAAACTAATTTTGATTATTTGTATATTTTTTTAAATGTGTATCACTATGTGCTGTTAGTACTATTAGTTTAATTTATTAATGCTTTACAATTAATTTGTATGTATGTAAATATATATCTACTTAATTATGTTTTATAAAATGTAATGTTTAATTGGTGTTTTTCAATAATTTAATTTAAGTCAAGTTGTGCTAACCTGTTAAAAGAATGGATTGTGGTTTGATTAAATATTTTCAACACAATTTTGATTTGGGTTATTAGTTTTAGGGAAAATGAAATAATTAATCATAATTAAATATGATTAAAGTAAATTAACTATTTATATTAGAATTAATCCAAGGTGATTACATTTACCCATTTTTCAATTATCATATTATTTATACTGATATTTTCTTGACTATCATAATCACATTTCTACTTTTCACATTTTATATATAAACCACCCTTTATACCAAAAAAACACACATTTGTGGCTTCAAATTTTCCTTGTATGAGTTCAAGGAAGGAAAATTGATTATTTAGGTATTTATACTAATTTATGTTAAAACTTAATTAATGTTGAACTTAAGGGTGTAATAATATTATTATAAATATAAGGGGTAAAATGAAATATAGGGGTATATTGATATTTTTTCATTCAAGACTTAATTGACATTTTACAATGTTAGGGTAAAATGAAATTTTATTAAATAATTTTATTGATGTTACGTATGAGAAAAAGTTGAGTGAAAATTTCCTCCTCTATCTCTCTAAATCTCATACGTAACAACTGCTAAAGTTCACTCTTATCAGCATCGATTGACTAACTCTTTTGGTCTAGTTAATTGTTTCCCTTGTTTTTGGACCTTTGCTTTCATTTGGAGTCTTTTATGTTCTTTCTTAGTGCACTGTCCTTGTTTGATTTTGTTACTTGTTACTTGGAATGCTTTTGGCTACTCTTGGCTCTAGTGTTGCTTGTTTCCATGGGTAGATGTGATTTCTTGTGAGGTGTGATTACTGGTTGCTTGCTTGGTTGTATGTGCCCTCAGGTGGTGTCTCCCTCTTCCTTCTTTCTCTTATGTCTCCATCATGTGTCATCTTTATGGTTGTATTGGTTTGGTTCTGCTCCATTCTATTGGTTAGGTTTTTGCTTGTTCAGTTAAGTTGTGGTGGTGTGTGCTCTTGTCCCTTTGTGTGTTGTTGAGTTTGTGTGTTCTTCTTTGTTGTTTTCTTTTATGTGTATGGTTACTTTGTCATCATGGCTATTGTGGTGTCTTTTATAAAAGGGGACATTAATTTTCGTCTTATAGGGTTTGATGGCTTGTTAGATATTGAGGTGGGTGGTGATAGTGCAAAGGTGGTTGTCAAGCCATGAAATAAGTTGTTTGGTAACGAAAACGTAGGTTTCGTCTTAGAATTCATCTCTTTTATGAATTCTAGTAAAGTGGATAGAAATCTTTTTAAGCTTTCTAAAGAATTGGCTTGTGAGAGAGTGAAGAGGTAGGAAACCTATACAATGGGTTTTTTCTTGGGGAGGCATTTGCCTTTTTCTATAATCAAAAGATTTGTTTAGAAGATGTAGGGAAGTTGTGGACTTTTAGAGGTTAGTTCTAATAGACAAGGAATGATAGTGTTGAAATTCAAATCGGTAAAAGATCTTCATATGATTCTTGATAATGACCTATGGTTTATCGGTGGCTAACTATTTTTTATTTATAGGTAGACTAGGAACATTACCATGATTATAGAGAAAATTAAGATTGTGGCTGTATAGACAAAAATCTTTGGGATTCCTCTAGAGTTTTGGAACCCAAAGGGGTTTAGCTATATTGTGGTAGAATTAGTAAACTGATTTAAGTGGATTCGATCATGGAAGAAGGGTCTACACTTGATTATGCCAAAATCAACATAAAAATGGATATAGAGAAAGAATTTTTCAACACTCTGGATATCAAGCTTCCAAATGGTAAAATAAAATAACTTAAGGTTAATTATGCTTAAAGGCCTATTCATTGTCAATTGTGTCATAAATATAGGTATGTGAGAGAAGGATCTATAATTGGGTCTTTCAATGGTAGTGTAGTTAGAAAATCCTCCAGAGTTAACCATAAGATATAAAATAATATTAAGGTGGATAACCATGTTAAAAGCAATAGTCTAGATTCTAGTTTAGCAAGGAAAGAGAAAAATATGCCTAAACATAGGGCTAATACCCTACACATTAAGAAATCGACTAATAGGTTTGATATTCTAAGTAAGGTTAATGAGGTTGACAATAATGAGTTAAGCATTGAGGATGGTCATATTATAGATAATAGTACATCAATTTTTTTTTAGAAGAATATCCTTTTCTAAGTATAGCTAATAAAGTAGAGACGAGTAATAAGGAAATTTTAGAACCTAAGGAGGTCAATGATATTATCCTACCAATAATTAGATCTTCCTCTAGTACTTTGGAGGTGGAAATCAAAGTTGTTCATGTGATGGAAAGTGAAGATTATTGAAAATCCCTAATAGTTAAAATTGTTTAGGAAAACCATCATGGTAAATGAAATGGAAATCAATAACAAGGGTAAACAAAAGGGTAAAAAAGGGAGTAGGTCCAAAAATGGAAGGAAGAGTAGGAATAGGTCTCTTGCAATCAATGGTTAAGATTGTTTCGTGGAATATTAAGGGTCAAAATTCCCTTATAAAGCAAAATGAGATCAGAAAATTTATAAGGAGTAATTCTTTAGATTTGTTTGTTATTTTGGAAACCAAAGTGACAAAGGAGAATAGTGAAGCTATTAGGAAGACTTCTTGTGAGGATTGGATGTGATTGATAATTACAAATCTAGCAATAGAGGTAGAATTTGGGTTACTTGGAGTAGATATACCATTAAGGTTAGGGTTATAAAGAGAAAAGAACTTTTGATTGAGGTCATCTCTTTAGATAATAAGTTTGGTGTCACTTTTATCTATGGGGCCAACAACTACATTGATAGAAGGAACTTATGGAAAAGTATTGTTAGGATAAGTGTTAGGTCTAGTTAGGTGCCATAAATGATCATGGGAGACTTTTATGCTATTAGGAGGAAAGATGAGAAGGTAGGAGGATTTGAAGACCAGAGTGCCATGATGAGGAATTCAATAAATGTTGCTTCAATGCCCATTTGAAGGATCTCAGATCTATTAAACTGTGTATGACATAAAGCAATATGAGTGAGGGTGCTTGCAAGGTAGCTTGTAAACCTAACATAATCCTGGTTAATGAGCATTGGCATAACCATTATCTTAACTTGTTTGGTATGGTTATGCCTAATAACCTTTTAGATCATTGTTTGTTAATAGTTGAGTGTAAGGGTATGGAATACAGTAAGAAAACCCTTTTTAAATTCTTTAATTTTTGGGTTAATGATAATAGGTTTTTACTGTTGGTGAAGAAGTGCTAAGATATGATATTATTGACAACTCTATGTTTAGGTTGGTTAAAAAGCTCAACTTGTTAAGTGTAGATTGAAAGAGTTGAATAAGAGAGAATTTTGGTGCATATCTAAAAAGTCAAACTTGCTAAGGATAGGTTAGATACTATTTAGGCTTGTCTTGTAAATAATCCCTTTGACGACTACCTCATTAGTGAAGAAAAAGAGCTTTTTAGGGCCTATAAGAGAGTTAGTTGGATGGAAAAATCTTTTCTTAAATAAAAATCGAGAATTCAATGGTTGAAAGAGGGAGATCAAAATTTGAGCTATTTTTTCAAATGCTTGAAAACTAAAAGTAATAGAAATTCTATTGAAGGTATTATTAATGATAACAAGGGTTATGGTTTGTGAGAAAGAGTTTGTTAGAGATGTGTTAATCAACCACTTTAAGAATATCTTTTTTTGCGAAAGATGTTGATTGTAATTTGCTTAACCAGCCTAAAATCTTTGACTTTTGTATCCCTAAAGAAGTTACTGAGCTTATAGTTAAAGGGGTCACGAATAATGAAATCAAGAGCATATTCTTCAATATGGACAATAACAAAGCCTTGGCCTTAATGCATTTGGAGCTTTGCTATTTAAAAAAGCATTGGGTATTATAAGAATGGATGTGATAAAAGCTGTTAAGCATTTTTTTAACTACGATATGCTTCTGAGGGAAATTAATTATACTATTTTTACTTTAGTGCCCAACCTTACCTTTACACAGGACTTTAGACTTATTGCCTACTATAATACGATTTATAAATGCATTTCCAAGATCTTGGCTAATAGGTTGAAAGTTATTTATCCTATGTGTGTGAATAAGGTCTAGGTTGCATTCATTGAGGGAAAAAGAATTAGAGATAATATCTTGCTTTGGAGTGAGTTGTTTGAAAAATTCCAGAGGAGTATTACTAATAGGAAAAGATGTGCCATTAAAGTTAACCATATAAAAGTTTATGATTTAGTGAACTGGGATTTTGTCATTATTTGTCTGACTAATATGGGTTTATATCTGACCTTTGTTCATTGGATTAAGATATGTATTACTACCCCTATGTTCTTTATATGTATTAATAGGAACCTGAAGGCTTCTTCTCTAGTTTCAAAGGCCTTAAATAGGATGACCGTAACTCTTCTTACCTTTTTATGATCGCTATGGAAGCTTTTTCTAGAATTGTTAAAAAAGAAGTTAAGAAATATAGGTTTGAGTACTATTGGAGATGTAAAGTTGATAGAATAACCCACTTGTGCTTTATGGATAATCTAATACTCTTTTGTAAGGTTGAGAAAAATTCTATTAGGATTGTCAAAAAGACCTTTAATAAATTTTATAAGTAGTTTGGCTTGATGACCAATAGGGTTAAGAGTAACATCTATCTGGTATCTTTTAGGTTGAGAAAGGAAACATAGCTAAAATCAATGATTTTGAGATTGGCTCGATACCTTTTAAATATCTTGGTATTCTTTTATTTTTGTTTAGACTTACTAAAGAAGACTATAAACCTTTTGTAAGCAAGATTCTTGCTTATGTCTTATCTTAGAAAAGTATATGCTTGTCTTATGTTGTAAGGTCATGTTTATCAAGTTTATCTTTTTTAGTATCAAAGTGTTTTAAGCCACTTATTTATTCTTGCCTAGCAAAGTCTCCAAGGAATTTGATTCTAAACTCAAGAATTTCTTTTAGAATGGAATGAAGATGAATGGTAGGAAGTTTAAAGACTGGAATAAGACTGCTATTACTAAAGATTTGCTAAATCTTATTCAAACCAATAGTTCGTCAATTTGGGTTGATTGGGTCAAAAGATATAAAATTAAAGGTAAGAGCTTATAAAACATACAATATGTTAATGATAACCTTTGGTAGTGGAAGAAACGTCTCAGTATTAAGAACGACGTTTAGGTTAAGGTCTCACACTCTATTAGCAATCGTGATCATACTCACATTTGATCATATAATTGGCATTCTCTGGGTACTTTAGTGGTTAAATTTAATAAGAAAATCATCTACGACTTTGGTTAGGTAGATATGCTAAAGTAAAGGAGATTATTAAGTGTGAAAAATGGAAATAGCCTATTGCTAATTCATATAATATAATGAAAGTTATGAGTGTTAGTCTTAGCAATCCCCTCGGGCATGTTGATAGGATAACTTGGAAGCTTAGTAAGGATAAAGTTTTTACTGTCTATTATACTTAGAATGAGTTAAAATCAAAGGAAAAGAAGTTGATTAGGCCTACCTCATAAGGCATAAGAAATTCATCCCTCGACATGCCATCATTCTCTAGATAGCCTTGAAAAGACGTTTAAGTACTAAAGACGAGCTTCAAAGGTATAATATATGCTCTAATTCTAGATATGCTTTATGTGACATGTGTAGGACCCCGCTACCATATGTACTACTATTATAATAAAGCCTTTATTAGTATATACAGTAGGAGTCCTACACAATTACTTTAATGAAAACATGCACTATGCGAAAATTATATAGTGTGATGGTATGTAAAAAAAAAAAAAAAAACACACACACACTATACAGTATTTTGAATAAAACTTATATTTAATTACTAATAACTAGTATCTAAAAACATAAATGATACTGTACATCTCTTATGCATAAGCAATATGAGCATGCGAACCAACAAGCTATCTACTAAAAACTGAATATATATATATATATATATATATGAAACTGAAAACTTGGGTAAGAACCCGTTCAAGCTATATCCCACTCTCTAGCCATCTTATCCTTACAAGCTCAGCTCCCCAACTTAACCTATAAGAAAAGGAAAGTATAAGGGATGAGTAACAAGTCGCTGAGCAAGCATATCTAATCTCTACCCTCGGGTGGGCTTTAAGTTGATCTATTACTAGCAAGCTGCTAAGTTGATGAACTTAACTAAGTTCTCTGATAGCCTAATAGTTTTTTCTACTCTAGCTCTAGGCTTCTTTATATTCTAGCTTCTTATCTTCTTAAATGTCTAGTTGAATAGACTCCATTTAGCCTATAACGAGTCTCACTATTGAACCAGCAAACTTACATTCGTCCATAACTGGTTAGGTAAGCTTTATTTTCTGTTCTGGCTTATCTTTCTATTTCTATTCTATTTCATACCTCACTATAAGTATGTATATGAGTATATGTATACGACTTAGCATGAAAGGAAATCTAGTTGGAACTAGCTCACTTAGTTTTCTTCTCTTTTTGATATTTATTATCCTACTTCCTTATCTAATTTGTGAGATCTAGAGTACATTCAAGTTCTCTGAAGATCTTAATTGAAATCTTTTAGGTTTCTACTTACAATGTATATCTTACAACTAGTTTTTGTTATTTTTTATTCATAATACATGATTTACCTCGCTCTTGTTTTGTTGTTTGTGTTTTGATTCATAATTATTCTAATTCATAATTGTTCTGTTTCTTATTTGCCATTCTGTTATGGCTTGTTCTGTCATGCATATGGTATTCTGTACGTGCTCAGATTTTTAACATTACTTATTTTGACTGTATTGCTAATTATCTGTTTATATGATAATCTCTTTGTTGTTTTACTGATATATACATAATAGTTTCTATGTTCTGCTTAGTCTTATGCTATGTATGACATAATATGAAGTATGCTGAAATCATGTCTAATGATGTTAAAAATCATATTTAGGTCGTTGGGCCAACTTACTGAAAATATCTTTTTAAAAACTGGTTTTACTAAAATACTGTTGGGATCTAAAGATCCTAAAACACTGAAAACTGAATAAAGCTGTATTTGAAAACTCTAAGTATCTAAAGATACATATTGTGCTATGTAGACTGATGAATATAAGGATTCAACACTCGACCATATGAGTCATCAACTTTTTAACACTAGATTAGTAGGCCAAAATTAGATAACTGGTGCATACCAACACATACATTAATATGCTCTGACATTGGCTCCCTTTTTAATAAGTGTAACATTGCACACCAATGCGTCTGACACTGGTTCCCTCTCTAGCGAGCGTATAGATTGCATACCAACATATATAAATATAACACTGGCTCTCTTTCTAGTAGGTGTGTAACTCATAGATTTTCCCTCGTATTCACCCCTAAAATGATGTTCAGATCATCATCTTTCTAACATATGCATGTAGATCACTTGATCCTTTTTGAAAATAGGTTGTTGGCATGCCATGTTATATAATGCTAATCATGCATGATAATTTATCATTTCTTTCTTTCGGATTATATTCTACTTAGATGTACATCTGTATGGTTATATTTTGTATATTTCTTACTGAAGTTACTGTTTCTATAACTTATTGAGCTTGCTCTTAATAAGTTCTATATGGACTGTTCTGTATGCTGTATTTTGTTACTGTATCTATGAGTTCCCTGTATTATATCCTTCATACCTGTTTTTATTTCGACTTTTGTATGTTTATGCTATTTTTGTTACTATTTCTTTATCTATTTTCCTGTTTCCATCTGCTTTCTGATCGTATTCTGTTGACTATTTAAGCTGTTTATAGGTTACTGTTAAATTTCTCTTTACTTATACGAGTTTTGGTCTACTAATTTTATAAAGATATTTAATCTTATTATTCTCTACTCTTTGATCTGAAGGGTCTTTTACTATAATTTTCTGTGTCTTTTTTTTCTTTTTTTTTTCTTAATATAATGTTTCTTCTTGTATTCTACTTAAAATACTAGATATATTCCTTTATTACTGATATTTTGCTGAATGGGAAAGAAATCTTTAATTTTCACTAAATGCACAGGCATGCGCTATCGAACGCATGGGTGTGCATGAAGGTACACGGGCCCTGTGCCAATTGTGCTACCCAACCATGCTAGCTTTTGAAGTTTCTAACTAAAATCTGCTTCACTACATACGCATGGCTATTACCCACGAGTGCACAGTTGTGACCAATCATAACTGTAGTCTTGTATGACTTATATACATGACTCTGACCCCATTGAAATAAGACTGCACGGGTATGTGTCCATCAGGTGCACGAGCGCGTGTCCTGCTTTGTTTCAGCAGCCATGGTTGAAACACGTAAAATCACGTCCAAACTCAACCCCAATCTCTATCAAACTTCAATCAAACTTATCCTAACACATAATCATGCAAAATACACCATTATATACTAATTTTCCCCATCAATAACAACCAAATAAAACCTAACATGATTCGAAACCCTTAAACACACATGTACATGCGTCAAAGGAGCTAAACATGCTTCTACTTCCAAAGTTCTCATCTATTTTATCATTATCATCTTATAATCATACTAACAAACTGAAAACATCCTCATATTACTCAATATTACATCTAAAAGGCTACATATTGTGAATATAGGAGAAGAGGTAAGGAAATACGTACCTGGAACTACTAATGGCTTCAATCTCTCTATCTTTGACTGAATCTTAACTAGATTGACTGTTAAAAGCTGGCTAATCTCTCTCTCAATTTGGTTAGGGTTAGTTGAAGAGAAAGAAAGGAGAAAGAATTAGGGAAACGTGTTACGGGAGATACCCAGCTTTATATACACACACCCATGCACAGGTGTGCAACGAGATACACATGAGTGTATGAAGGAAAAAGGATGCATAAGCGTGTGTCTAAAGACGCACAATCGTGCTCCTTCCATAAGCTGTATATAAAGCCTCTAAAAAGACTATTCTACCCTCCTAACTCACTAAGGCTATTATTTAGCAGAAAAATATCTCCTTTAACTCTTATTCAAGGCCTAGAAAGACCATTTTAACCTTGGGATGTTATAACATGCATAATGAAAACATTGACCATTTATTTTTTCAATGTGACAAGAGTCAACATATTTAGAGCAGTGTTTTAAGCCATTGCAACCTATGATATAAAGGTCAAGGATAGGGTAGATATTTTTAAGAGATAGTTAGAGATTGGAAAAATAACTCATTGAGGTTTACCATGATAGTAGCCCAATGATAGAACTGTCCTTTTAGGCTTTGAGATCAAGGGTAGAAATGAGATTTTTAATAGAATATAGAATTTGTGAGGTATTAGGGGTAAAATGGTCTTTTGAGACTAGTTGTGGCTTGTGCATGGGTCTTCCTGGGAGACTATTTAATACAAGGTACGAGAGAAGAGAAATTTATGGATTTCCCTCGATACACACCAGTGTGTCTGAGGCATATGACCGTGTGTTAGGTGAGAGGCACCATAAATGTTAAGTTTCTCTCATTTTTGTTTAGCTTCTTCCATCTAGCTTTTTTTCCCTATTCTTCTCCAATAAACCCTAGATCAGAAAACGTTTAACTAGCAACCGCAATCCAAGGCACGAAACCAAAAGCAACTAAAGAAAGGGATCCATGAACCATGGCAAGAGGTAAGTATTTCTTTACTTCTTTCATTTTGTTTCATAGTTTGTTTTCCTAGTTTGAGTTTCCCCTCAAGTGTTTGCTACATTTTGAAAATGTATTTTAGTATGTTTTGAAGATGAAATGATGTCTTGGATGATGTTTGATAAATTATTATGGAATGTTTTGGTATTTATATGCTTGGGCACTTATTTATGAGAAATGTGAGATGTTTGGTATGTTTTATGATAAATAGATGTAACGAGTATGCTTGTTGGCTGATATATTTGGTATATGAATGTTTGATTGAATTGTGGTTATGATTTGAGTTAAGGTTTGCTAAGATTACAAAAGAAGAATTGAGCACACGATCATGTATTTGAAGATACATGCCTATATGGCTTCTTTTATGCAGAAGCATGACCTTGCATAGCACCCGTGTGTATTTAAAAATCTAGACACATGCCTGTGTAGTTGATGCATACACTCATGTGTTTTATCCCAATTTTACATGCCCGTGTAAGTGAGATACAAAAGTGTTGTTTATGTTGTTACACGCTAGTGCAAGTGTGGGACATGACCTTATGCCTTATATGCACTATCGTGTGTCCATACCACATGCCCATGTAGTCAGTCAAAATTTTATAAATTCATTTCAGAAGCTAACACGATCCTGTATGTCTCCTCACATGCTCATGTATCAAGTTGTACATGTCTGTGTACCTTAAAAAATGCACAAAAATAGTTTTAAAGCATCTTTAAGATATTTTAAGCCATTCCTAAGCACAAGAAACCTATAAATAACAAGATATGAACAACATATCATGTATGATCAGCAACATAAAGTACGACATGCCATATAAGATGTTTAAAAAAAAAAAATTCAAGGATCCAATAACATGATTTTAAAGTATAGATAAATGATGTTTTGGACATTAGTTAGATGTGAATACAAGGGGGCACCTATGAGTTCGCACGCCCACTAGAGAAGAAAATTAGTGTCCTCTAGAGAGGACATGATTTTTGACCAAGTTTATTAAAGAGAGTGCTGGTTGTGTATAAGTAGTTTTATTATAAGATTGAGCTCACACGGCTAAGGTGTCGAATCCTTGTATTTATTAGTCTAGCCAACATAGTAGATATTTTCAGATATAATATCTTTTTGACTCAGTTTTTAGCTTATATTATATGCATATACATTCAAGATCTTTGGATCATAGTTATTATTTAGAAAAAGTTTTCAGAAATCAGGCTCGAGGGCAAGTTTTATAATTAATTAGCACCTACATGACATCAAGGCATGCATATCATGTCCCGTATAACATTCATGAGCAAATAGAAACAGATAAAGATAAAAATAAAAAATACTATAGAAAAGCAATAAAATCTTAGAAATAAAGAAATAAAAAAGCAAAAAAGTAGAAAAGATGTGAAAAGACACATAACCAGATTAAGTTTGAACCTGCCAGTGTTAGAGATAGGAAATGCTTACTGAGTGATTTTATCACTCACCCCTTTCCTTGTTTTCTCTTTGTAGGTCAGTGAGCTTGGATTGAGTTGGAGTGGGATAGTTGTCAATTTTTTTTTTTGGGTTATAGTTTGGCAGCAGACAATATGTTTTGGCTTGCATGCTTTTATTCAATTTTACTCTTACATATGTGTGTATTATACTTTAAATACATATTGTATGAATGATATATTCAGTATTTCTTGGTTATTATTATAGCATATTGTGTACAACTTTCGTGTATTAAGAAATTTAAATTTCAGTAGCAGGTTTTATTGTAAAGATTCTTGTTTCAAGCATATTATTAGAATTATAAATATTATATTTCGCAGTACACAATAGTTTGTGGCGGCGGTCACTATAGTTATTGGTATCAGAGCAAAATTCTGAGCCATTAAGCAGACCTTAAAGCATATTTTTAGAAAATGAGTTTTCAAATGCATTATTTTTCAAAAGATTACATGAGCCAAAGCCAGCATGTCCCAACAACTATTGCCTGCATCCTCTTAGTGTAAGTATAGTAATATGAAGTTTAGTATGCTTTTATATATTAACTTTGTAGTGTGATATTTTAAATAAAAAAACCCTTTTACCCTCAGTTGTAGAGGAAGATAGTAGTACCTCTATTAGACCTATGAGTTCAAGTGACCGTAGGAGGTCTAAGCACTCCCAGGTATCCCTTAGGCTTGATGATGTACAAGAGATTTTTAGAGAAATATTGAAAGAAAGGTATCAACCAACAGTCAGGGCAGAGGTTTCTGAGCCAGTGAGATAGAGAGCCCATCAAAGGCCAGTCAAATATTAGTTTGGTTAGAGAGGACATGGTATGTCAGAGATAATCAGAGAAACTTATCAGATGTTTGAGTTTGATCATTAGAGGGATCTGAGTTCTAGGACTGATACAACAAGTACTAGTAATTCTGATAGGTTGTATTTGATATACAATTTGTTAGGGACTCATTATCCATCTAAGTTCAGTGGTTCTAAAGATCCAGCCATGACAGAGGAATGAATTGAATCAATAGAGAGTACTATGAGTCTGTTCACCATGTTGATAGAGAGAAAGTTCAATATGCTATTTTTATGTTAAGAGGTGACGTGAGAGTTTGGTAAAACCTTGTGAAGACATCAGTTGATGAAGAGAGATTGTCTTAGGTTGACTTTCAAAGGTTGTTTGAGGAAAAATATTGCAGTGCTAATATGGTACATATTAGAGCCCAGAAGTTTACTGAGTTAACCTAGAGGACCAGTTCAGTTAGGGACTATGCCACCTAATTTAATGCATTAACGAGGTTTTTTTCCTAGAGTGATAGGTTATGAGCCGATCAACGTATAAAAGTTCATCCATGGTTTACATCCTGCCATTGCCCGTGATATGATGAGTGGTTCTTGTTCCTTACAAAGATTCAGTGAAGCTTTAGGGAGAGCCTTAAGGTTTGAGGTTTACTTGTGGAGGATGAGTTTCTTTTCTAGATCAGTAGAGAGGGTTCCAAAGAGGTAAGAAATCAATGTAGTCAAGGAAACCTTTCAAGAGGAAGAGACAGAGAGTAGATTTGCCCGTGTGCAAGACTTATGGTAAGAGTCACCTAAAAGAGTATCTTGTGGGTTAGGGTGTATGTTTCAAATGTTGACAACCTGGGTATAAGTTATTTGAGCACCCAACTAGAGGAGTAGGAGATGGGCCATCAGTTGGTGAAGCTAGTCCAAGTAGAGGTTTTAGAGGTCTAGTTGGTAGAGGTAGTGAAGCTCATAGAAGTGGTGTTAAGCGCTTAGAAGAGTTATCAGTACACCAAAAGGCAAAGACAGAGCTAGGTCTTTGTAGTGAGACGAGATCAGGCCAAGATAACTCCCCATGCTATTATAGGTCAGTTGGTTTTCTTTTGTACTCATTTATATATGTTGATAGATTGTGGTGCCACACACAGTTTCATATCCAGAGGAGTGATAGAGAGATTAGGGCTAATCTTTAGTGTGGTAGAGAAGAGTATTTGTGTAGAGATGTCTGATGGGGGTATGATAGTAAGTGATCGAGTACTTACAGACTAGGAGGTAGTTAACATGGGAAGAAGTTTGAGGATAGATTTGATCATGTTAGAGTTGGTTGATTTTGACATGATCTTAAGCATAAATTTCTTAAATTGTTACGGGGTATAGATAGATTGTAAGAGGAAAAAGGTTATATTATAGCTAGGCCTTGATCAATTTTTTTTGGTGAGGAAAAAGTGAAGACCATATTTATTTCTTGTTTATAGGTGAGAAGATTATTAAGTAAAAGATGTGTAGGATACTTGGCTAATATAATACGTAGGAGTTCAGATGGGTCAAGTATCAAGGAGATGCCTATAGCTAGAGAGTTTTTAGATGTCTAACTTGAGAAGTTGTAAGGTTTGCCTCCAAAGAGAGAGTTGGATTTTTTATTGAGTTACCCGTTTTAAAGGCACCATATCAGATGACTCTGACTAAGCTTCAAGAGTTAAAGAAGGAACTTTAAAAGTTGATTGATAATTTATTCAGTTAAGTTATTCACCATGGGGCACTCCTATTCTATTTGTGAAAAAAAAAAAAGATGGATCCTTGAGAATATGTATAGATTACAGAGAGTTAAATAAAGTGACAGTTAAGAACAAGTATCCATTGCCTCAGATTGATGATTTGTTTAATCAGTTGAGCAGACCATAGTGTTCCCCAAGATTGACTTGAGGTTTGAGTATCATCAAGTAAGAGTAGTAGAGAGAGATATACCTAACACTACTTTTAGGATGAGGTATGACCACTATAAGTTTATGGTGATGCCTTTTGTAATGACCCAAGGGTAGAACTGTCTTTTAGGGTTCTGAATCCAAGGGTAAAAGAGAGATTTTCCTTGTTAGGAAAGAGTTGAAAAGGTTCAGGGGTAAAAGAGTCATTTTGAAGCCTTTTTGGGCTTGTTTAGAAGTATTTTGGGGGGAATATTAGTGTTTTGCGCGAAGGTGGGTGGAAATGGCTATTTTCCACTGCACACACGACCGTGTGCCTAGGACACATGACCGTGTGTCTTGCCTCAGCCAGATATATTTGTTTTAATTTTCCAGTTTCACGCATTTCTAGCTTTCCTAGCTTATTTCCTTCATTTTCTCTTCTTTTCCCTCAGCTCCAGTGAACCCTAGAGTTCTAGAGAGAGATCCCCCAGTAGCTCAGCTTTAGATTAGAGATCCAGAAGCTTCCAGAGATAGAGGTCAAGCTTCCATGGCGCGAGGTAAGTGTTTTCCTTACCTCTCTCGCTTGTTCAGAGCCTGTTTGGCTGTTTCCAGCTTATGAGAATTTTATGTGTGCTTGTTTGAGATATTTCCAGCATGCTTGAGCTGTGTTATGATGGATGATGACATGATTGAGTGGTTTTCCATGATTTATATGTGTATATTCTGTATACATGAGTTATATGCTTGATTTGTGATATATGGCGTGTTGAGTTGATGAAATGATGATTATTTGCATGCTAGCAGCATTAGAAAGTGTGTATGTTTGATGAATTGAAGTGTGGAAGTGTTGGTGTGGGAATTTCTGGATTTCCAGATGCGTTCTAAAGAATTTGAGTTGAGCACACGCCCATGCGCCCGTGATGCACACCCGTGTGGCCTTAATTCTGCATGAGACACAGCTGTGCATGTTACCTGTGAGCGTCTGAAGACCCAGACACACATCCGTGTGCTTTCCCCAATTCCACATGCCCGTGTATGCGAGACACGGGAAGCTTGAGAAGGCAGCCACACGCCCGTGTGCCCAATATGCACGCTCGTGTGTTGCACCACACGTTCGTGTGTCCAGCCAAATTTTCATGAAATTATTCCAGAAGCTAGCACGCCTAGGGACGCGGTAGGTACATGATCCCGTGTGCCTTGACGCACGCCTGTGCACACCAGAACACAAGCCCGTGCACTTAAGAAAAGGCAGAAAAGATTTTAAAAGAAAAGATAAGCCACTCTAAGCCAATTCTAAGCATACAAAACTTAAAAATAACATCAGAAAACAGCATTTCATGCATGATTATCAGCATTGAGCACGACATGCCATATTAGATGTTTTCAGACTGGATCCAAGGATCCAACAGCATGATTTTTTAGATATACATATATGATTTTTTTATATATCAGATAAGGGTGGATACGAGGGGGCACCTGTGAGTTCGCACACCCGTTAGAGAGGGAAACTAGCGTTCGTTAGAGAGGACATGGTCACTGACCAAGCTCATTAGAGAGAGTGCTGGTTGTGCATCAGTAGATTCAGTAGGACCTTGAACTCACACGGCCAGGGTGCCGAATCCCTGTATTCATCAGTCTGGCCAGCATAATAGATATTTTCAGATGTTTTCAGTACTTTTTGATACAGTTTTCAGCATATACTATACGTATATATTCAGGATCTTTGGATCACAGTTTTATTATCAGAAAGTGTTTTCAAAAAAGACAGTTTTTCAGAAAATCAGGCCTACGGGCAAGTTTTATAGCTTTTTAGCATATATGACATCAGCACATACATTTCATGTCATGTACAACATCTCATGAGAAACAGATGAGAAACAGAACAGAAATATAACAGAATTCAATAAAGAATAATGCAGAAAATGGATATACTCCGATATATCAAGAGAATCAGATTAAGAAATCAGTGAATGTAGAATCCCCTACGTGACGAGTCACGTAGTCAGTTAGTTTTGGACCTGTGAGTGTTTGGGTTTGGAAACGTTTGCTGAGTGACTTTGTCACTCACTCCCTTCCCTGTTTCCTTTTGTAGGTTAGTAATTTGAGTGGCTAAGCTGGAGCAAGACTGCTGCGAGATTTTGGGGATATGGCTCGGCAGCAGCAGTCAGCATGTTGGCTCGCATGCTTATATTTCTCATGTATATATGTGTGTATTATATTTTCATATACACTGTATGATAGTATATTTTATACATGAGTAGCCTGGGTTTACACGCTTACATTTAATTTATTACTTTAGTAAATCATATTTACAGTTTCTTTTATATAAAGAAATTTTTCAGACAGCAGCAGTAGTAGGTTTTATTGTAGGGATTCCCGTCTCTGGTATATTTTATTTATTATATACAGTATCTTTCACAGTGCACAGTAACCTGGGGTGGGGGTCGCTACAGTGTTTGGTATCAGAGCATTGCTTTGAGCCATTTAGCAGATTTTGAAAAGAATTTTCAGAAAATGAGTTTTCACATGCATTATTTTTATAAATTTGCATGAGCCGGGAATCAGCATATCCCAACAGTCGTCGCTCGCTTCCTCTCAGCGTAAGTATTTAAGTATAAGTTTCAGTTTATGTTTGATATTTATCCTCTGTGTTGTGATTTTCTAGATAGGAAATCCTAGTTACCTAAAGATATGAGTGAGCAAAGTAGTGCCTCCATTAGACCAATGAGCACTAGTGACCTTAGGTGGTCCCATCACTCCAGAGTATCTCTTAGACCAGAGGATGTTAGAGACATTGTTAAAGAAGTGATGAGAGAGGAATGGCAACCTCCAGAGAGGGTTGAGACCCAAGAGCCTGTCAGAGGTAGAGCCCATCAAGGGCGAGGTAGAAAGTATTGTGAGCAGAAGCCAGAAGATCTTCAGACACCAGAGTATGAGTATTAGAGAGGTCAGAGTTCTAGTACAGTGGGTACTAGTGGTTCAGAGAGATTGCATCTGATTTATAGTCTGCCAGGAGCCCATCAGCCATCTAGATTTACTGGTTCCAG